>JAOQGH010000001.1:206578972-206628213 GCA_025769975.1 Gallinago jamesoni | reverse complement strand
TCGTTGCTGGCCTTTGTGAACAGACTCTCCCCAGCTTTCCTGTAGGCCCCTCTCAGGTACTGGAAGGCCGCTATTAGGGTCTCCACTGATAGTGAAGGCTCAATGTCTGTTGGAGTTGGATGCACTGGTGCTTTCATTAATCTCAATCTACTCTCTCTCCCTGCAAGATTAGCGGGAGTTGACCTTTCAGATCCACCTCTTTCACTCTGCACACCCTCAGCCTTTGCCGAGAGATGTGCCCTGACCTTTGGATCACTGCAAACAACCTCACCCATGTGTCACATAGTCCTCCTTTTCTGCTCTCTCTTGCTTTCCATAGTGCATGTTGTGTCAAGAGGCTGCTCCCACTCTCTGCTTCCCATAGCTCAGGAAAATGCTTTGGGAAATTCAGAGGTCCTCAGTATTAATCATAGCACACAGCAGCCTTTGTAACTCTCCTAATGTACACAAACCAATGTCTTGTGATTGTATTGTCTTGTAATCACTTTGATTAGCTTTAAGAAAGTGATGGGTTGCAGCGTCCTGATCCTGGAGATGCTGTATTAGAATGAGAGGAGGGGCAGTGCCACAAGGACAGCTGCGTAGAAAATGGGGAAAACTCATCATAGCAATGATTATGTCATCTTCTGGATGAGAACTGGGGATTTTTTTCTGTGAAAGACATATCGTTGGTGGCCATCACTGAAATTGTCATGTTTCTCCATTTGGATGTAGGCATTTCAGGACAGCGGGCAGTGATGGAAAGCGTTGCTTTTTTCCATTACATTTTCTATTTCCGTACAGCCCCTAGTTTATCAACTGCATATAAATTTCTCCTTTCACTGATTAAATATTTGCTTGCCTGGTTTCTTGCTTCAGGGAGCTTGAGAGCTCATTGTTTATAAAGGAAAAGAAGAAGGATTGTGCTGTTAAGCAGACAACTCCCAACACATATGTTCTGCTGTGCATTTTTGAGGAGACACTGATGCTGCTGCAAGTGCAGAAGAGCAGAGATTTCACTGAGAATCAGATGTGACCAAGAGCCCTTTCCAGGATTCATACGTTGAGGAAACTCTGGGCTTATTAATTAGTGTTTTCTGAAACAAGAAGCCATATCCTGTATGTGCCAGGCTATGAAACCCTTAATCCCACTGAGCTTTTCTCTCCCTGTGTTTCCTCTAATCACATACAAGAGCAAATTTGATGAAGCATATTTGGGTAAGAAATGGTTTCCTTGGGTTGTAATAGTTCAGGAGAAAAGTCATAATTATGAGATTTTTCCTCAAACTGATGTCAAAAAGATATTTTGACTGGGCCAGCTATATTAGTTCCGTAATGTGCATATGGAGTTTTTCTTCAGATTCTATGATTTTACATTCTTTATATAAATATTTTTTCATTGCAGAACAAAAAAGCAGAACAAAAACACCTGGACATTTTTTTTTACTTGGGAAATGTACTTATGTCCAAAACATACCTTCAAAGATGCTTAGAAAGAGAGTAGAAACCAGCTGGGAAAAAAACACTATTATTTTCTAATGGCAAAGAATTCTTTGTTTTAATTTTTCTTTCCAACCTTCATTAGTGAAAAGTACTGTTCAAACTAAGGAATAGTGCCACAATCTGAGTTTTGATAAGTGACTATCTTCCTTCTAAAGCAAAGCATCTCTCTAGGATCATGTCTACATTGTCACCTGAACCTTCAAGGCAATGTCTGTGGTAGATCTAGACTTGTGTTGCTCCATAACTTGAGCTCAGAGGCAAAGCCTGCTCCTCGGGGCTCAATGGACTCTTGGGCACCCACCAGCCCTCCATGAGAGAGCTGTGTGCACTGAGGGCAGGCAGGATGTGGGCATCAAGCCTTCTTTAGCCACAGCTTCAGATCTGGGGATATATAGAGTTAAGAATTATCTCAGAAAGGAAGAAGACAAATGATCCATTTTTTTATCTCACTTTGGGTAATTATTTGGGGCTCATAAGCCCTGTGAGAGTTCTTTCCAGTTATTGTGTGATAGAAAAAATGAATGCCCTGTCTTTTTGTAGTTGCAGGTCTTGACTTTTCATTACTGACCACGTTCTTCCCTCACTCTTTCCTGTCCCAAAAGAAAGAAGAAGGTAGAATATTTGTTCTGAATTTCCAATTCTGTAATTATATATTTTTTCCACTAGAGCTGAAATAAAAATAATGTATTAAAAATGAAGACAGCATTTACTTTTATCTCTCTATACAATGTGCAAGATAACCATTTTGGAAAGTACTAGCATAAACATCCACAATTTTTGAGTACTTAGTGTTCTTTTCAGAGATGCCTGTTTACATTAATGTAATTTCAATCTCTTCTTATGTTTTTATAGATCAGGATGTGGTACAATTCTTTGAAGAGAAATCTCTGCTTAGTTTCCAAGTGGAACAGAACACAAGATTTGGTCCTGAACTTTCATATTTAATTTTTCCCCCCAGGCTTGGCTTTAAGAACAAGAGTAGTACTTTGTGGGTTCCTGCCCATAACAAGTCATACTCTTGTCATATGAAACAGCCCATTTTGTAACTTCAGTTTGCTGCCCCCCAGTACAACAGAGGAACTATGTTTCTCTGGCTGGAAGGATTTAAATAGGTCACTGTTGTAACTGCATGCCTCGTAAACCTTCAAAGAGTAAGCAATAAGCTTTTCAATTCTGTTAGTTCCCATCAAATGAAGCAAAGCTTTTGCCAGTTAGCTGTATAATAAGGCAGAGCTAGAAAATTGATCATAAAAAAGCTCTTTTTTTTTTCCTTCTCTCTCTTTTTCCTGAGTCCTCTGGGACTTTTTTTCTTCTTCTCTTTTTCCTGAATCACGTGCAGAAATTTTTTTCCATAACGTCCCTTTCTTAATTATACAGTGATGTAAGGGTAGGTGCAAACCGTTGGCTGAGGAGGGGATCAGATAGATAGGGGGAAATTCTGGGCTTTATGGTTTTACAGTTTTCTCTGAAAGCAGTCACTCTGCTGAGGATTTTTCAGACTAACATGAAGAATTCAATTTTACTGAGGTTTTGATACCCATCTGCATTAAGCTTCTTTCTAAAATCCCACATTCTTTATGCCTACCTGTAAAACGAGGACAGTCACACCTGAAGAAAGTTTTATGGAATTTCTTGGCAAAGGCAAATGCTTCTTCATTTCAAATTTGTTTAGTTAAATTGCAAAATCCTGGTTGCAGTATGGAAAGGAAGCTTCTTTCTAAAAATACTAGACTGAATTAGCAGCCAAATACTTTACTTGTCAGGATTGGTGTTAAGATAAAATGGCTAAGTTCTGTTGCTGTTCAGATGTTATTTTTACATTCTGTTGTATTAGCAGGACACCCTAACTTGAGTTTATGTCTCTTATTGTATTTGACAAAGCACCATACATTTATTCATCATGTAATTATGGCACTGTACTCTCAAGGTATTTACTTTACAGGAAGCTTCATGACTTTGGAATAAACAACCGTTCCAAGACCGAGCAAAATATGGTTGAGTTGCTGTTTGTGACCTGGTTTTAATTAATGACATACTGGTTTAATCATGGAAGCATTGTGTTTGTGCATATGTGCATATGTATTACTGCTGATAGGGGAAGCTGGGATTTCACTGCTTAAATAGAGTCTCTAATAGTGTTTGAGATGCCCTAAGCTAGCTGAAGCTGAAGCATTCACACAGGGTTGATGATATGCTACAGGAGACACAGGATCAACTGGAACAACAGCAGGAAGAAGGGTAAGATACCCAAAGTACCAAAATTGTACTAGGCACCCTTGTTTAGCCATCCAGAGTCATCTTCTGACTCAAAACAGCGGGGACACACTTACTTCATATGCCATGTCTGGAAATTTCTGATAAATCCAGACCATTAGAAATGAAAGACCGTGCAAATACATTTTGTTTGTATCTACGACTATGACGCCATCTCAGAAGCAGAATATATTATCTGATTCTCATGCATAGTCATCCCACCACTGGGACTTGGAAGAACATCAGTCTCTGCACTCTGCATTTAGAGCACAGTGGAAACAGAAAACACCTGCCTGACCCTTACACACCTAAATAAATGATGAAAAAAGTTCCTTCCCATACCAGAAGTTCTTCCCACTTAAGATAAGCACTTGAGAGCCTGACTGAGCGAAACAGAATCTGGGCATTTGCTTTAGTCTGCTCAGTCTGGTAAAGTATTTCAGTGTGTTTTATTTGAAGTACCTGCTCAGACCATACTGCTTTTGATGGATCTTCATGGAGAGCTGGTATTTTACTATGATCTTCAAGACACTTCTGATTCTATGGCAAATCTGAAACAATTGTTTTAAAATTCATAATCCACTACCCAGTAATGTGGTTAGGGGTCTTTCTGGAGCTCTATGATCTAAGTCACCCACTTGATCTTCCTGCAAGACGTCGAATATCCTGGTCGCCCTCCACCTAATCATCATTTCTGCATTTGCCAGGGTTGTGGGTTTTCTTAGGAAAACTACATGTGAAACATAGATTAATACAAGTGTGCAGACTTCAGTGAGATTTTTCAGAATTGCTCTTGCAATTTCTGGGTAACTATTTATTCTTGAGAAGTACGGACACAGAGTTAAACAGAATTTATTAATCTTGGGGTTGTATTTTTTGCTTTCTCATTGCAGAGTGTTGTTGATACAATGATAGCAAAAGGTACCATCCCTCCAGGATTAGGAGTTTAACTGCAGTAAGATTTAAAAAAAACCCCACAACTATGTGTTCCTTCTCATTTATTTTCACTTGTTAGGTTAAAAACTTCTAAAGAAAGTTGATGTCTACACTTCAGAAAAGTTTCTGAGCTGTGGGAATGTAAAAGCTGTTTATTTCTACTTAATGCAGGGTCCGTGGCATGCTGGGCAGAGCTATCAGAGGAAAAATTGATATTTTCAAAAATTATTATGATGTTTTTCATTAAGAGGAATATCCTTTCCCACTCACCTTCCCCTGGCCAAGTAATGAGGTTTGGCAAAATATGTTTTGGCTCATGAGTTTTGATTTTCTGTCTCATATTTGGAGCTTTTATGGGAAACGATACATTTCACAAATGCATTTGATTTGATCAAGAGGGAAATCTCATTGTTCATACAAGTAGGGTAAGGGAAGGGGAGCACAAAAACTTGGGGGGAAGGGGGCTATTTATTTTGACAAAACCTGGCTGAAATGGTGCAGCAAATAAGAAAATCTCCTTACGCTGGGCAGCAAGCAAAGCATTGCAGTCTGCAGTTTTCCTAGCAAAGGGAAAAACTCTGCTTCCTCCTCCCTGCTTCAGCGCTAAATAGGCATCATTGATCATGATGAATTATTGATAACAAGGTGAGCAGAAGGGTGGGCAATGGCAAGCAAAGGCTACTCCTGCTAATAGATGAGCCTTTCTAGAGAGAAAAACAGCAGCCGTGGGCTGAGCAGCAGCTGTCTGCCCCATCCAGGCACCAACCTCTCCTGAATTTCAGTTGTTTAATGAACCAAATCTCCTAAAGTAAATGAACACCTTTCTCGCATAATCAGTGGGGAGATGGCAAAGCCTTTGAAGACCTCCTAGGAGATTTGACTCACCTGACTTGGATATTTGCATTTCAGCATACAAAATCTGTTTCAAAAGAGCCTTTCCCCCTCCATTGATGTTATAGGGAATGTATTCTGCTTTTTTGAGAACACAGCACATTATGGGCTGCAAATGCAGGTGCTGGTTAGGTGTGATCAGGCTCCTCTCTCCTAGAATCTCTGAGCTGGAGAACCACCTGAAAAACCAGTGTATGTTACAAAATTGAGACTGTCCGAGGAGAACATTTAGGTGGTTCCTTACCTGTTCCTGATTCTGAGGTTACCCTCTGGGGTAAGAGGGGTAGGTACCCCATAGCTGGTCCCTTCAGCCTTCTGGAAGCTGGGGAGCAGCTGTACAATCCATTTAGAGCCTTGTTCACTGCAGTGAACCTGATGTTTACCCTTAAATGTGCCCTAAAGTGCTTACAGCCATGTGGCTGTCACAGGAGGGCTGAAGAGTAGCACATTGGAATAATTTCTAATCAATGCAGCTTGGATTGTTTCTGCTGAGAAACCATCATCATTTTTGTGCGCGAGATGACTTAAAATAATCTGCCCTTCTCATCCATTTCCCTTTTCCAACTCCTCCCAAATTTAATTCTCATGAATTTAATGGCTCCATGATTTATCATTACTCTTTCTGGTCTCTTGTTTAGCATATGCATAAGCATTAGACTGAGCTTAATAACAGTGCACTTTCTAATCTGAAATTGTGCATTGTGGACTGATGACTGATGGTCTGAATAACCAGCAACTTGTCCTGTCTTACTCCCTGAAACTGTTCTTCTGGTTTTCCTGAAAATTAATTTTTTTAGCCCAAAGTTTCTGAACCCTCTACAGATTAATTTTCCAAAAGAGCCTTCCTGTAACTTTTTACAGTAGTATGTCTTCTTGTGGGAAAATGTCACCTTAGTTATGGTAACTACAGCAGTTCCCTTGTCTCTCATCCAGACCTCTAAATACAACTTCTGAAGTGACAACCTCTCTGCAGACATCCCTGTTCAGTGCTCCAGAGTGCCATGCCTCCTAGGACGAGACGAGAGGCCATTATTTTTAAGTCTTGTTATCTAGACTGGAGGATTTAAACATATTTGTTCCACTGAAAGGGAAAAGTCTTTCTGACTAGAAGTGACCTGATTTTCTGAAGTGTCAAACACCTTTTCTAGTAGCAGTCGGGAAGACAGAAATGCCTCATTTTTGTTAGGCTCTTAAATGAGAGTTGTCATGAGCCTGATTCTCCCTGAATGTTAATAGGAGGTTGATGCTTTGGAAGCCAACCCTCTGGATTAAATAATTGGGACCACAGGCTATAGAATTAAAAAAACTAAAATTAATTTTAAAGCATCTCAAGTTCATGATGGTGTAAAAGAGGACATGGCACCTAGATTCTCTGGTGGTCTGTGGCATTAATTGGCAAGATCAAAGTTAAAACAAATTGCTGCTGTTCCGACTTACAAATCATATATTCACTGGCTTGTGGTATAAATGTAATGTCATCCAAATGAAAGGGGAGCAGGAAAAAGAGCCCTTATAGAGCTTGTCTACACACATATGCACACATGTACAACTTTTACTACTCTAGCATAAGAACACAGTTATATAGCACCTCTCTGTTGCCGTGAGTTTACGTATTTTGCTATCAGCTAATGGCTGTAGCTCTCTCACTCTGGGATGTGTGTTGTGCTTCAGTTTAAAAAAAAATCACATTTTCTCATAATTACATCAATAAATAATTTTGTATACAGTTATTGTCATGGTCTTGGTCTTCTGATATTTTTCTAACTATCTAACCATGTATATATTCTATACAACCAGGTCATCTGACAGTGGAATCAGTCCACAGTAAATTTATCAGAACACCATTAATGAAACAGTATTTTCCACCCTCCCAATCTCCCAGTAAATTTATGAGAAGACAGTCCAGGCCTTTAAGCCCTTATTAGCAGATCTTCCTGACACGTTCAGCTCTGTGACAAAATAGCCAGCACATTTTTGCAATGTTCTTGTCTTTGTGTGAAGGGGTTATATGTGAAGAACTCTTCCCAGAAATATATTTTCTTCCGTGGTGTTTATGGACTATTTATTTGCAATAGCTTACACATGGGAATGAAGGTGGGTAATGATATCAGTGTTGCAAAAAAAGTTCATCAGCATCAGTCACTTGTGGAGAAAACCAGAATCTGATTACAAGGTATTGGTATGCAGGGGAAGGAGAGCCTGGTGTGTGGCTCTGCCCTAAGAGTTAAGAGGCTCTGCAGACTACTGTCCTTTATTCATATTTACAGCACTGTTGTTGTCAGAAGCCCTTGGAAATATGTACAGCAGTTTGAAAGTGTAGCACTTAAATTTTTCAAGAAGCAATTCAAACCTGGAATATTTTAACATTGTTATGATTGCAGGAAAATGAGTGAAAATTTGTCCACAATATGTAATTGACCTGAAAATACCTTATTTGCTTATTATTCCCTAAGCGTCTTTCTTTTACTAAAAAACAGGGAGGTATTTATACACATCCAAGTTGCTTTAAAATCTGTATGATGCATTTGGACAGCAACAGTGTAGGTACCACCCCTGTGGGCTGTTTTGCATTACCATCACTATACCAGCCTCAATAATGTGGGACAATCCCACCACTGAGCCCTCAAGGCTCCCTTTTCCTGATGGATAAAACAGTGCAGTGACGGGTGGCAGGAGAGAGAAGTCATGTAAGGCTGAATCAGGTTTCATGAAGGGAAGTGATCTTGATCTGAAGTGCCAAGCCACAGTTAGAGTGCAGAATTAATGTTTATTGCTGAGTTCTTGCTTCAAAGGGGATTTTGTCTATATGCAGGGAAAGAACAGGTTTCTCCACATCTTTTACTAATCCAGCAGATTTCCAGAACTTTTTGGCACCGTGTGAATTCTGCATGCCTGACACCCTCAAGAGAAGCAGGTAACAGGCTGGGGAAATGTCTGTGTATAAAATGGGACATCAGAAAGCTTAATGGAAGCAAGATGGATATCAGAAATAAGTTGGTTTCTGTGATTATAGTAGTCACTTCATCTCTAATTCAGGGCTTATTACAAAAAGGTCATTTTTAATGACAAGGTCTCATTGCTGCCAATATTCAGCTCACGAAGGAGACTGATTCAAAATGACTTGCATCCCTACACACATGTATACACAGATGGTGAATTACAGATTTAACTCAATGGAGAGGACAAGTGTTAAAAATACAAATTTGGGGAAAATGCGAGAGGGGGGAACAGAATGAAAAAGACTGACAGCAGCTCATTGTCCTGCCTTGACTAAATGTGACTCTTACAGTCTGGGGAAGAAAGAGACTGGGCTAGAAAATGAAAAGGTTAACAGAAGTAACAGTCCCCTGCAGAGAAATAAAATACTCAGCACTTAATAATGAAGCTGCCACGTATCCTGTAGAAGATTTCTAAACATCAGCCATACAGTATTTTTGTTTCATTATGTGAAACAAATGGTGCTGATACTGCAAACACATCCCTGCATACCGAAGCTGGTGGGATCCTCATCTAACAAGTACTTTCAGATATGCCTGACTTCAATGCCGACTGGGGTGGAGTTTTTTGTGACCGCATGGTCTTCATACACAGGATCTTGATGTTATGGTATCAGGCACTGTAAAGTCCCATTTTTTGCATTGATCCTGACAGAATGAATTCCCTCAGCCTGAGCCAACTGCCTAATGCCAATGGGAAGGTTCTTGTTTCAAGTCATCTTGGCCAGACAGAGGAAAAGGTGAAGACGGGGTTGTGTTTGAGATCTGCGCTCTCTGATTCAATGAGATTATGGGGCAAACACAGCCTCATTGCATTACATTATTCCCAAAATTGAAAAATGCAGGAGCTCCAGCTCCCATCTCAGGGAAGCAGCTATGAAGAAAAGACATCATTCAAACCTTAGCTTACATATGTGTGAGCACAGGAGTAAGCACAATCCTGAACATGATGCTGAGAAGATAAATGATGTGCTATTGCATTTGGAGCTTGCGGACAGAATGCACATCTGCTGTCAGTGCAGGTGAGGTGTGCCAAGAAAATATTTAGTCCTATGGTACTGAAAGAGTCCTCACCCTTCTTCTGATACATCCAAAAATGACGTGGCTGGTCCAAGCTAACATGCAGGATCGCCAAAATGTCAATGGGAAGGCTTAGGTGTGTCTGCAGGATAATGTCTCCTGTCCCAAAATAGACGCTTTAAGATTGGTGCAGTCAATCCCCACCTGACAGTCCCCAATTCCCACTCTGGAAATTTTGCTCAGAAAGAGGACCAGTTGGGTTTTCACGTGCCCAGAGCCAGATACACTTCTGAAGAGTTTTAACCACAGACTATCATCTGGCCAGTGGTCTCTCAGCAGGAACCCCACAATGGAGAGAACCAGCATGTGTTGCTTGTATTGAGCTTGTCCTTGTTACTAAGACTAATACACACTGCATTATTTATTCCCTGCTGCCATGCTCTTTGATTCCTCTCAAAGCAGACATGGTCTCCAGGTCATATGATGAGTGGGAGCTAAATGGGAAAAATGCTTAGGGATATGCCTACAAGCATGAATGGGATACAAATTCCCTTTCATCAGATAGAGCTAGGTTGAGGTCTCTGTGGTGAAACTTCTGGGGGAAGAAAATAGGTTGTTAGATCCTCTACTGAAGAAAAGGGAAAGGAAAAAAACTTGCCTGAGAATTGGTAGATATCCTGAGAAGAGCATAAAGAGACTTTGGTCACAAGGTTCCATACTTTTGGGGAAGAAAGGAAGATCAAGAGCTGGCAAAAAGTAGGATTTAGAAGACCTGAGGAGCCAAAGCTCCACTTTCATCTTTCCACTGATGGCAAGTTGCTGTGGCCAAAGAAGGGAGGGCCAGGAAACAATAGTGAAGATCTTCTATGGAGAAGACCCCAACAGCTGAAAAGCTGAATCAGAAATGACTTGTTGACCGTGTCCTTTATGGGGGGGTGACATATGGTAAAAATTACCTTAGCAGATGTGAAAATGAGGCACTTTGACCAGAGACAGTGAAATTAGATCTGTGACTGTGGCTCTGCTGCAGTCTGTCTCAGACTGCAACAGCCATTCAGACTCTCTCAAAGCTGGACATTTGTTATTTTGAAGGTGCACAACTCCAACATATTCCTGTCACATTCTAACTCCAGGGTTGGGGACCCCAGAAGTGTACCAGCTCCAGACTCCCACAGGAGATCCTTCTCTGCCTGGGAAGATCCTGGAAGTTCACGGAATTTCTACTCTTTCTCTGTAGATTGAATGGGTCTTAATATCTCAGCTCCACTGTGGTTGCCACCATTTGTGTGTTCACAGCTCTCCACCTGCCCAGTAGAGCCAAGCAGGAGCAGGGAGTCCTAGATTCCCAGGTAACTGTGCAATTTAAATTTCCGTGAACAGTTATGGAATAAAAAGCACTTTTTATTTTAGTCTTAATCTTTAAAAATTAAATGCTACTCTGACCCCAAAGGTTTCCCTTTCAAAGTTCTTCTGTTTCTTTTTTCATATGTGTCCAGAAGAATTTTGAAGAATAAGAATTACACAATTATTTTAAATATTTAAGCCAAACCATGGTTACTGAACACAACAAACAAGGTTTAAAATACAAATTAATACAAATTAAATGATTTTGTTTAAAATACAAATAAAAAAATGTTTAAATGTATTTGTTTAAAATACAAATTAAATGATTGAACTGACCAGTTGAAATATTATCATAATATAATTCCTTTCCTCCTGCCTATGCCTCAGTGCCAAGAAACATTTAAAATCCCATGCATTGTGTTTGTTTTTAATACTTTCTAAGATACTGGAGAGCATTCATCTACTAGTATCTCAGATCATCAGTCAGAAGCCATGGGAAAAGAGACAGCTTTTTTTGGATTTAAGACCGGAGTCTTTCACATGAGAGAACAGCTTCAATTCAGAAAAAAAGGCCTGCTTTGCAAAGTTGGAGGTAATTTGAGCCCATGCCTTCCTCAGTCAGGGCAGATGAGCAGGCAATGGTCAGTCACTTAGCTCCAGGGGATGGGATTTGATGGTGTAGATCTTTCCTTCTATTGCTAGTGGAATACACGGGTAGTTTTATTCCCACCTTCCATTTTGCCTGGTTTTGTGACTATTACAGTTCCATCAAGGATAGCTAGGAGACTGCAAATGTCCTTGTATAACCCTTGAAAGCAGGATTTCCACAGCAGGAGAGAGATATTAACATTTTGATGTGAAAAATCACAGAAGGCACCTCCTATAGAAAAATCTGCTCTAGTGGACCCTTCCCAACAGACGGACCGGTCTCTTACTGTTTTATATCTCCTCTCCTCTGTAAAAAGATGTAATTTTTGCAGTTCAGAGAACAATTTCATTGCAGTTGCCCCGAAATGGAAATGAATACATGTAGTTGGGCAGTTGAAAACTATCAAAATAAAGCCTTTCAGTGCTCCATGAGGATGTTCACTGGAGACAGTTGTGAGAGAAAATAGCTCATCTGAGAGGTCCCGTGGCATATGTTGACAAGGAAAGGGCACTCAGACCAATGGTCAAAATACATGTTTCCCTCCTTTTCAAATGATGTAGTGCTGTCCTTTCCTTCCCACTCACTTTCCCTCCCTCAGCCTTCTCAAAGCCCCCCTGAATCCAGTTGTGGCTCCTTCCATTCTTCAAGGTGCCATTGTCTGCAGTTCCCAAAAGCTGAACCTATATCTTTAACCACAAGACTATCCTGAATACCTGGAATAAACCCAGATGGCAGCATTGCCATCAATAGAACAGGCCTCTCCAGCACCAAATTTTAATTTTTTAAAAAACTAAAAAATGATGAGAATCTTCTGAACCAAACAGACAGTACAGAACATTTTGTGACAGCTGTGAATTTATGCTTTTGGCTGGAGATGAGCTTTGGAACTACCGAAAGTCAATCGAAGTCACCATCCCCCAAAAATGAGTGATTATTTTTGGTTAAGGCTTGTCATGTCATTTAGATAACTTGTGTATTGTGTTTGCTTGGCAAGGTTTTGGTAGCAGGGGGGCTAAAGGTATGGTTTCTGTCAGAAAATGCCAGAAGCTTCCCCTGTGTCTGATAAAGCCAATGTCAGCTGCCTCTAAGATAGACCCACCGCTGGCCAAAGATGAGCCCATCAGTTATGGTGGTAGCGATGTTATGATAACATATTTAAGAACGGGGAAAAAATTCAACAGAGGCTGTGACCCTGTGGAGACCCTGTGCTGGAGCAGGCTCTTGGCATGACCTGTGACCTCATGAAGAGAGGAGCCCACACTGGAGCAGGTTGGCTGGCAGGACTTGCAACTCTATAGGGGACCCACACTAGAACAGTTCATGAAGGACTGCCTCTGGTGGGAGGGACCCTGTGCTGGAGCAGGGGAAGAGTGTGAGGAGTCCTGGAGTCCTCTGCCCCTGAAGGAGCAGCAGAGACAACTTGTGATATACTGACCACAACCCCCATTCCCCATCCTCCTGCACTGCTCAGGGGGAGGAGGTGGAGAAATCAGGAGTGAAGTTGAGCTTGAGAAGAGGGAGGGGTGGGGAGGAAGATGTTTTAAAATTTGATTTTATTTATCATTTTCCTACTCTGACTTTTGATTGGCTTATTGCCAATCAATTAAATTAGTTTCCCTGAGTTGAATGTGTTTTGCCTGTAATGGTAATCGGTGAGCTCTCCCTGTCCTTATCTTGACCCACCAGCCTTTCATTATATTTTCCTTCCCCTGTTCAGCTGAGAAGGGAAGTGATAAAGTGGTTTGGTGGGCACCGAGCAGCCAGCCAGGGTCAACCCACCACACCTTGTTTTGTTATGTATGGGTTACCTATATGGAATATATGCATATTGAACAACCAAAAGTCAACCATAATATGAGCAATCATTAAGTCAAACCGAACAGAGGTGGACATGGTGAGACTAGGTTTCATGTCCTAAAAACCTGTCCCCTCACCAGATGAATGCAAGATGAATGTTCAAACTGGAACATTTGAGACAAGTGACCCTGCTTTCTGCTGCTGACAGCATTCAATCAAGGACAAACAGGACACCACGGAAGCTGGAGGGAAAATATTTCTATCCTAGGGGAAAAATGTGTCTATGGGTCATTCACTCTGCTCGGAGACATTGCATATTTTGCTCACTAAACTAGAGGGCTCTTTCTTCTCTTATGTTCAACACAGAGTGTATGTAGCACTAATGGTGCACTCAGGCACCTCTCCATAAATCCATGCACCAATCACATGGATTGGGCTGCAGGAGACTACAGAGAATTATACATTAAAGCCACCAACACACAAGCTGACCTGGTTTCATAGGAGCTTTATTTAATCAAGCATGGGAAATATATGATGTTCTTTTGGTGGTGTAGTAACTTATGTTAGATCTAGGAGATTTTTGTAGGATTGGGTCTGATAAGATACTACAACACTGGAGGTTACAAGAGGTGTGAGGAGCAATACTGCCCAGCCTGCTTATGCAGCACACCTCAGCACGGTATTTGTAAACATGAATCAAACACTGCATGCTTGATTAGCACCTTAGTTACCTTACAGTAACCTGAGTTACTGGAAGCCTCTAGAAATTGGACTGATAAGATATATTGTTGTAATCTTCACTTTCTGTGAGCAAGGGTTGTATCTCTGAAGAAGTTCCTCTTCTTTTCTTCCGGCAGGTCAGAATGAGCGCCGTGAGCAGAGCAGTGACTATGCCTCCAATCACAGCTGCTCCAACCAACCAAGCCCAGATCTGACGTGCTTGCTCAAGGTAAGGTATTAAAAACTCCTGGAAAGAATCAAGTGCTGAAAAAAAAAGAAAAAAAGCAGAGAAAAGAAAAGTCCTTTTATGTGATGCGGTGTACTGACAGTTTATAGAAGTTGCGTAACAGATAATACTGAGTGAAAAAAGATACATGGTAAAAATTGTCTGAAAGTCACAAGTTTCTTCAGTCCTTACAGTCTGCTTCTAAATCTTTGTATTAAAGGCTGGAATAGAGTTCACTGTCCTCAGTGCCCTTTATGATTTTCTCAAAACTGTAAGACTGTAACCCAAAAAGTTTGATACAGAATGGTCAAAGGTCTTGCTAGCTCAGCATCGTTTTGGCAACAATAACTGAAGCAGAGCACTAGAAAAAGTTTAACAACAGGTCAAACCTATTAGGATCCTTTCACAAAATACTTAACCAGCTTCCAACATTTTGTAGCTCAGGGACTTCTTGAACCAGATGTGGTGTCATTGTGTATAACAGTTATTGGAGGATTACTTTTTTTTTCCTTCCATCAGCTTTTCTACTTGTTGTTTAACTTTTAGCTCACCTTCTTGCAGCAAGGAGATCCTTGTCTTAACTACACGTTGGGTGAAAAAATAAAGGCTTCCTTTCACTAATTTTGAACATGCCACCTGCTTGTTTTATTTGATAGTTCTTGTGTGGGGAGAGGCAGTAGACTATTCTCTGGTCACTCACAAGAAATCCTTAAAGAAAGAATTGGAGGCCTTTTTCTTCAGTGAATACAGGGCAACTTCTCACTGGTTAGATAATCAGCTGCCTTCTTACTTTGTGGTATCAATGTGTTTTTTCTGTTTTTCTCACTGTGTTTTAATGAGTTATGAAAACCTTGCCATACAGGGCCCGCATTTCATGATAGATGTTGGAAAGTGACCTCTTCACAATGCACCCAACAACCTGCTGACTTGAATTTGAGCAAGGGGAATACCTGTCACATTGGGTCAAAAAGATTTGGAAGCCACCTCTTCCAATTACCGGCCATAATTACTATTATTAGCTGTTAGTGGGGGCAAAAAGCACCTCTTTGGGCAACTTCTCTGGGACCTGCTGTGGTGGTTTTTATTTTTAAATAGTGTTCATGCGTCTGGACTGATTTAGATGTAATCAGCCATATTTAGTGTGGTATATCCCCCCAAAGATTATGAATGTCTTTCTGCCATCTTGCATTTTCATTGGTGTCCAGAAAAGTAATTCTATATATCTTCTTGGATCATGGTGTTTCTGAGCCTGTGCTGCTATGTGCACTGTTCTCTGAAAAGATGCTTTTGGTTTGCATCACCGTTAAGGTTAAGCACTTGATGTCTGAATCACTTTCTGAAATGTAACTTCAATTTAGGTTTAGGTTGAATATGGTTTGTCCCTACAGCTCAGCTTCACTTTGGGGAATGTTTCATTGCTATTCCTCTGGTCCTTGTTTTCCAGTTAACCCAACTTTGTATTTGGAGGAGTTTGCATCTTTGGCCTTCTGTTTGTGACCTCATTAGACATATAAATGATATGTAACACTAAGAACTACAAATAAAAATAAGGTTCTTGATGTTTCAGAGTGAACTCCATAAACCTCTGTGTATGAGCTGCATTATCTCTTTAATCTTTCATTTCTCATCTGTCAGATAAGGACAGTACCATCCACTGGATCATTTGTATTGTGAATATAAATTATTATTTCTGCAGGACTCAGTTGCTATAGTGTTCAGCACCAAAAAAAAGTGTTAGAGGAATGTTAGCATTTTAAAAGTGTGCAATAAATCATATATTAGGCTACACACTGCTTAACTGAGAAAACAAAAGTTCAAAGTAAGAAGGATTGGGCATCTGTCTATCCTCTGTAGTGAATGAGGTGGGGGTTTGGAGAAAAAATAATGTGCAATTACAGATAATACATACATACAGAGGTGGAAGGTGAATTACGGCTATTTAGACAACTTTAATGCTGGCATTTCTTAAATTTGTATGCTTGACTTTGTAACACCAATGCTTTTTAACTCAAATGTTTATATTACAGACATGTCTAAGTTAGAAGCAATCTGGCTATTTAAACTGGAATATGCACGTTAAAAGAAAATCAATACATAACAGGAACTTGATACTATTTTAATGTTATGGAAAAAGAGCATTATCACAAAGTTCTCTTCTTTCCAGAATTTATCTGGGATATGAAGGTTTTCTAAGTGATGTCTTAAATTCATACTTTGTCCTTGAACCATCTCCTCAATCCATATTAGTTGGGGTCTAAGCTATCTTCTCCCCAGTAGAAGATAACATGACTTTGAGATGATGAGATGTCACATTTCACAGCAGGCTCTTTCTGAATGGATTAATCTACTTTATTATATCCTGATAATCAGTCAAACATGCCCTTCTGTCACTTTCAGCCTCAGTCTGTACAGTTTCTGTAATTTGCTCAAAGTAAAAATCCACCTCTCAGCATCCACTGGCTGTTTCTTTTTGCTGCACAAAAGGTGTTTGGCATCGCTATCATAAAGTTGTCATGGCAACTCTTGGGTGCTGGAGGATGGAGCACCCCAGGACACCTTATAATCTGTTAACTTGTGACTGTAACACAACAGTAAACTATGGCTGAACTGGCTGCCCAGCCAAAATCAGGCAAACTGGGATTTCAAGTATTCCATTACCGTAATTCTTTAATCTCTAACTGTGAAAGGCCCAAGAGTGCAGCAGCTTGGGCCTTTCTGATGACTACCTGGGAAAAGCTTCAGGAGAGTGGTGGTTCTGGGCAGCACCAATATATACCTTTTTTTGGTAGGCATTAGCCAATGCCAATTGCATTGTTTTTATATCAGTGCTTGGAGTTAAATGATAATCCTCTTGGAAGCTGCCATGAACATCAATTAAAACTGCCCTTTCAGTCAATAGGTTCATGACAAAACAAGAGGAAGCCAGGTCAGGCTGGTGCTTGCTATCTACCCTCCCATTAGTGACTAATACCAACAATATCTCCTCATCTTACTCTTTCTGATAGGAAAATAGCAGTGATTAACCTCAGCCATGGTCTTAGCATTCAACTCTTGACATACTCTTTCTTCTCAAAGAGAGTGTTAGCTCTAGCTAACAGCAACAAATAATTTCTTACTCTTAATGTATCAGATAGTTCTTTTTAAATGTAATTTAAAAATATCAAGCAGTCCATTTTGTGTGGGTTGCTGGATGGAATTAAGAGGGCAGGAAATCACAACAGTGTCATTTTAAGGTAAAACAATGTCTGTCTCCTACATTTACGGTAACAAGGTGGACTTTCATGACTTGTTATGGAAACGTAAAGAAACATGTTATGGTCAATCTATTATTGGGCGTCTTGAAATTTTATGGTAATATCAACCCATATTTTTGATATCATGGATCCCAAGGATGAAAAAATCAACCCCTTAGTATTTAAAAAAAAAGTTGAAAAATTAATTATATAGTTTAGCTATTCCTTCTACATAAAGTAGAGGATGACAAAGTCTTTTCAGGGTTAATTCTAGAAATTAGAAGTTAAAGCTCTGGCCAGTCAAGAAATAAACAAAACAAATTTTCTATCATTTTTCTATTGCCGTATTTCCTACTAATACATTAGGAGTCTGGTTATTCCATTTTATATGCTTTTCTATTTTTAAAATGGGTAGTTAATGGGCACTATATTTTAAGGCTTGAGGCAGCACAAACATATCTACCAGGTCAGCCTTCAAAATTTTTTCTTATCCTTGTGACTAAATTATTTCTATTTGTTTTCTGACATTTCTTGTGTGCGTATGGTTCACTGTGCCCCACAGGGTGGCCAAATGAAATACCAGTAAGACTTCCACAATCAAAAACTGTGAAGATGAACTGGGAGAGATTAAAGTTATTGAATCATTCAGTCTGTTTTAAGGCAGAATCACTTGTCTGTACAGTGATGGAAACTTCACAGCTCCCACTAACTTAATCCGAGTCTCATTATTATAGTTTGGAAAATCTTGTGTAGTATTTTCCTCTGACAACAATGTGAGAAAGTCTGGAGAAGACTGTCAGCCATAGTGCACTATCTTTGGACTGCAAGAGATTCTGTGCAATGAGTGGTAGTGTGTTGTTCATGGTAGAGCTACAGAATCTGTTGATATAAATTCAAGCCACTCCCTTTCAGTTCTGCCTTCAGCCTAAGGTGGGTAATTCGGGAAACTGTGACCGACCCTTCATCATGTGGCTGCCTCTAGAAACAGTGAACAGACCATTTCTGCATGGCTAACAGCAGCTTTTTAAGTCTTTTTTTCAGTGCTGAAGTCACTGCCTGTTACTTCTGCATGGTAACGTTGCTGTGGAATCCTGCCCACTCACTGGCAATGATGACACATCCCCAGAGTGGATTACTGGCAAAAATTGATTACTTAGGATTATTGAGAGGAGATTAGTCAAATATTCCTGGGTGTATTTATAGAGCAATACTGTTTACTTTTTTTTTTTTTTTTTTACCTCAGTTAACACTTGCACTTCATAATGGGTCTTTCCCTGTTTGCTTATATAAATTTCTCAAAAAAGAGGTGAGATCTGACTATAGGATACCTGATATTAGCACACTATATGCTAATAGGGCGTTTATCACTCACCAAAAGATGGTTTCCTACCCCTAAATGGCTCTCATAAAAAAATAAAATAAATAAAAAAAAGTTTTAAAATTGATATCTCTATTCCTCTATTAAGCATCATTATTTAACTGTCAAAATATCTGCTCATACTCTTCTTTCAGAACAGTATATTTTTGCATCCTGCTTTCTTTGGTTCTCTTCTTCTGTTTTAATTAACCTTAATCCACACCTCCTTACTGCTGCCTGAATAAAACCCAGAGACCAAAATGGCTTTGTCTCATCTTGTATTTAGTTCTTAAATGGAGACCACTTTCCAAGGTTGCATTATCACCTTTAATTGCTTTCTATTGTCTTGGCATCCACATTTTATTTGCATGTCACTATTTTATAGTGTGCTCTTACATGTATAACATTGCCTGTTCACATTATGGCCAACAGTGTGCACTCCTGAGTTGGGAGACTCAGCAGAGCCCCTCCGTCTTGGTACCATATTTGCCAGCCGTCACATTTTCTACTCTCCTGATGTGTTTTTGCAACCAAATTGCTGAAAAGCCAGGAATAGAAATGAGCTGCAGTCAGACTCTGGGTCCAAGCTGTCATCCTGCAACACATCCACGAACAACCTGGCCTTCTACATTGTAATCATAAAACTCATCCCTTGCTTTGCCCCAAGTGTCAAATATCTTTAGTTAAGACGTCCAAAAATTACAACTGATGGTTAGATTAATGGTTTTATAATTGGGTAGCTGCCTGTTTTAAAAAAAAAAATAAAATGTGAATCACCCAGCTAGACATACAATGGTCAGCAAATTTCTCCCACTGAGAAAGGGGATTTTCTGGGGAAAAGTCAGGGCTGTGTCTACAGATTTATTTGTTCCTATTTCTGGAAGAAAAAAATAGGACAGACTAAGTTCAGGCCCTCAAATGTAACTGCTTGGAATAGCTCTTGCCATAGAAAATTGTTTTGACAGCTATTGCTAGGTGGTGCCGTTAGTGTTCCAAATCATTTTTATTGATGCTAACAAATGTTCATTTTCAGTAAGACATGCGGGTTGTGGTAGTTTTATAGTTCACAGTTCTCACATCAAGGAAAGTTGGGTGTCTGCTCTGGCTTCTGCTCAGATCAGTTCCCCAGTAACTAGACTCCGACATGTGTCTTTGATTCCTGAGGGATGGATTTCCACACACACTGCTTGTGACCACTCCTGCTTTAGGGCTGTCATATGTATAAAAATAAATGAAGCTGCAATTAAAATAACCACATACTGTCACACACTGATTTGCTTTTCAGCAGAAAGCAGGGCTCCAGGCATGAGCTTTTCCTCCAGGAAACAGCAACAATATAATTTAGCATGAAAATGCCATTTTGTCATTGGATTCTTTCCAGACTTTTTTTTTCTTGTAACCAGCCTCATCATGTTCTGTGTAGTCTTGCTTCATCTTTACTGAGTTGCTAGTGCTGTAACTCAGAACTGCTACCCTTGCTGCTTTCCTCCAACTACTTCCTTTGAAAGCAAACAAGACCTGGCTTGGGTGCTGATCTCTCACTCTCTCCTGTCCTCTGCCATTTTCCTTCCTCCTTGTTTGGAAGATCTTCAGAAATGCTACCACCCAGATTTTCACTGCCATGATTTTTTTTTTTCTCACTTTGTAACTTTTTCCTTTTTCTCTAGTAACCCCCTCACTGCCAGTCACAGAATTTCTCATCTCCCTTGAGTTCATGGGAGCTGTCAGAGTAGGTCAGCAGGCCTTCCTGCTTCAGCTCCTCTACCAAGAAGTTCCTGTTTACTCCTGTGTTCCTCTAAACAGGAATCCAGCATTCCTATTTGGAGAAAAATCTGTGTTTAAACACGAGTACTGAGAAAAATCTGTATCTGCATTTTGAGGTTCCAGCCATTTTCTGTTTATAACTAGTTCTTCCCTTTGGACAAGAAATAGCTTAAGCTCCCTTCTTCTCAGTGAGATAAACAAGGGGTTGAGCGACATCTGAGGATTATCTGGGCTTTCTAAATGAGGTTGAATTTCAGTCTTTATGTTGATCTTTCAAAATAATTAAGGAACTACTTTCCTTACCTCTGTGCTAAGAACGTGGGTAGAATTTAGTAAGAATTTTATTTTCTGAAGACCATGTGTTTCCCTGGGAAAGGGGAAAAGTCCAGGAGGCAACAGAATTGAATTGTTAACAGTAAATAGCTTACTTGGTATTTCTGGAAATCGTGAGGTTTGATGCTTTTTTAGTGATAAAATACTAGGAATAATGTGGTTTTAGGAAAGCAGTGGATTTAATTAAAAATGTATAAACATTTCTGGTCTTGATTGGGAATTAAATTATGTAAATGTGAATAAGAAGGCAAAAATACTATTAATAAGATGAAAATAATAATTTTGAGATGACATTTGAGGTATTTATTAAATTGTTCTCTGTCTGAATACCTGGGGCTGACCAAATTGTTTATGGCTTGTTAGGAGAAATATTCACTTCTGTCTCGGGGTTGTAGTACAAACACAGCCTTAACAATTATTACAGGAGAGTTGCAGATTCATTACAGATAAAATAGTCAAACCCACATTTTCTGGGTGACTGTGAATCAAGCTAGATCTTACTTGAGAAGTGAACAAACAAGCTAAATGCATGACTGTATCTAGTATGCAGAAACCGTGCACCTCCATTAGTAAGCAAACTCGGTCAGAAAAGCAGGGATGCCCTGAATACCACTATTATTATTTTGATAAAGACAAAAAGCAAGCTATGAGAATGCTGGCATTGCTAAACTGTCCCCGGTGCTTTTGCTATATCCTTATTGGACTTTTAGCTCTTAATTGCCTTTTCACTAAAGAGCTGTGTTCACAGAAAGTTTTCTGCCTCAATCAGGAAAAGCAAACGTGCCCACTGACCTGCCTGTTCAGTGGTGTCAATACTTTGGAAGGATAACTGCATCCCTCATCCCAGGTAGCTCTGGGTGGTAGTGAATGTAAGAGATGTGTCTGATCATCCCAACGAGTGGGTTTTATAAAGGGTTGGGCCAAAGTATCTGAGAAATCCTCAGTTCCAGGTAACATTATACCTTTACCAGGATTTAACCTTTCCCTTAGATAATCATAGAATCATAGAACGTTTAGAATTGGAAGGGACCTTAAGGATCATTGAGTTCCAGCTCCCCTACCGTGGGCACGGACACCTCCCACTAGACCAGGTTCTTCAAAGCCCCATCCAGCCTGGCCTTGTTATGACATTGTATGACAATAAGGAAATAAATAACAATATGTATAGAAACAGTAAGGAAATCTGTATCACTCAAGCAAAACTATGATGTCTGAGCACAAGACTCGATCTGCATGAGGTTCCCCAGCAGCTACAGCCCCAAAAGCCTCAATACTCCCTGTACCTGAGGATGTCAGAGAGGTCCAAGTTAAAACTACCTCTGAACAGCAAGGCAAGTCAAAACCATTGTAAAACAGTGCAAGATTCATTTGATTAAGTGAAATGGGCATTATGAATGATTCAGTTGCATTCTGTATGAAAAACCATAGGGCAAGCATAAAGACAATGGACTGTGCTGCACAGACCTTGTGTTGGCCTTTGCCACCAAGGTGAATTTTACTCTGGATATTTAAGAGATCAGATAACATTTGTAAACCAGAAAGAGAGCTTTGCATCTGCCCTCCTTTAAACTGTGTCCAGAAATCAGAAAATCCCACGGGTTCCCTTTTGTGTTGCAAAACTGTAACAGTTGAGCTGAGCAAATGGCAGACTCGAAATCCAGCACTTTTTCTTCCCATTTCTGATCATGAGCTGAACATTTGGGCCAGATTCTGCTCTTAATAGTCTAGGATAGTTAAAATTGATATCAGTGACTGATTTTTGGTTAGAACTTTTTTATGGTATTGTATTGACTTTTCATCAGATCAAAAATGTGAAAACAAGCAGATACAATTCAGGACTACGTCAAGGCAAAAGTCTGGAATAGAAGGCATTTTTAATATCTTATTTTACAAACCTACTGCAGGTTATAGGCAAAAAAAATTGACATTTACCCAAAATAGTAACGTTACCTGGTTCTTGCAGATACTCATAGTCATATCCCAACTCTCTTGAAGGTTTAAAAAATTCTCCGTTTCTGTAAAGGGGGATAAAAGGGACCATGTAATTTTCTCGATTGTGCCCAATGGGTGCGTTGGCTGCTGGGAAAACTTCTAGCATAGGCCTGTGTCTTCGTAACCATCGCTCAAAAATGCTGTGGAAGAAAAAGTATGTCAATTATGGTGGAGATTGGCAGAAATTTTCTTCTCAAAGATTAAAAAATATATTGATGCTTTTATTTTAGTGAACCGTGGAGACAGCGTCATGCAATGACTTGTGTTTGTGTGCGTGTAATGCTTTCCAAATGATCTGGGGCTAGCTACTTCACTGCTGAGTTCTTATGCAAGCCTACAAAAAGCAAAGGCCTGCAGTGCTGCAGAGAGACTGAATATGCTTTTAAATTCCGTAAATGCAATTTGCTGTCTTGCTGTGACCTGACTGCAATTTCTGCTCAGTAATTTACATGATTTTGAAGGATAGAGGAAAAAGGATTAAAGACCTCAGTCCTTACTCCTCATCTTCAGAAGCATTTATGGCTGGTTTTGGGTGGTCTAATGGCTAGCTGATCAGTCCTGTTCCCTTTTCTCCATTTGCTCTCTGCTCTTACCAAGAATTTTCACACCTGCATTAAAGTATGGCTACACCATGGTTGGTTTGACATCACCACGGAAGAGGAAACAGCAAAGAAAGACGGGATAAGCTGTATGAATCCAAAAAACGTGATAAAGCAGTCAGCTGTCAGGAAAGAGTAATTCTCCAGTCATAGCTTCTTCACTGACCTTGGTGTCTGCACAGCTGTTTTACATATTTTCACTCCCATCTCTCAGCTGCTGTTGTGAAGCGTTTTTTTAAGTTTCTTCTTAACTATATTATCCCAGAGATGTTACCGGCATTGCTGATGGGCTCAGCTTTGGCCAGTGGTGGGTCTGTCTTGGAGATGGCTGGCATTTGCTCCATCTGACATGGGGGCAGATTCTGTTATCTTCTCCCAGAAACCACCCTTGCAGCCCCTTCACTACCAAAGCCTTACCAAATAATCCAAACACAGGGTTTAACTCACTCCTCTGACCTCAGCTGCTCCTTTCCATTTTTCTCTGCCAAAATTTCTCCCATTAGCTGTCTGTCAGCACAGGGCTGCACGTCTGTTCTTTAACTTGGAGGCAGAAAGCTTAAAGGCTGGCAGAATGGGAAGACTTTGTATTGGCATTTTCAAGTCAACTACTGGATGTGTTTGGAAAGCAGAATTAACAACACTTCAAAACATTCTCAGTTCTCTTCCCTTTGTGTCTCAGCTTTGTCTGCTCAACTTGTCGCTTCAATCCTTTTGCTGATCCCCTGGTGTTTACATGGTGACCTTGGCTTGTCAGCAGACACCTCGATGTGCTGTGTTGGAACAGAGGAGATGGGAAGATGATTCAAGGGGAACAGAGACAAGTTTCTTATGCATAAAGAAAGAGAACCCCATGCTTGATCAGAAGATATTGGTAGGAGGGAATTGTCAGCATCAACCTCAGGGAGTGATAACTGAATTCATTTATTAGATACAAGGGACAGAAATGGTCTAAAGAGACCAGTAGATTGTACTTTAATTGAGATTTTGGCTCAACAGCTGCCGCTCCCTGACACTGGCCTCTGGCTGGAGGACACAAAGTCCATCCTTCCCCCTCCTTTTAATTAATAACCACCTATTTAGGGTATCATTTTATCCCAGAAACACAGCCCCTAAATGCAAGTGCTCAGCAGCATCAGGATCTCTGCAAAGCATCCAGGGATTCTGCCAGTAGAATTTTACCTCCTGTCTTTGGGCAGAAATGTTGAGGCCAAAGACTTCATTCTTTTTTTTTTAGGATCAAAAGATTTAATAGATGAAAATATCACTATGTTCACACACCTTGTCAACTCTTAACAATGCAAATATTAATCTTGATTAAAATCTTAATTTGTGGCTCTCATCTTCAGTTAATTTTATCAGCCCTGTCTAGAAAACTCTTGTCAGAATAATAATATTCAGCTGAAGCTTTCAGATGGATAAATTTAAGCAGCGATATCAAGGCTTGAGCTGCAGTTATCACAAGAAAGTTTGAACAGAAAATCTGTAATCAGATTATATATTTGGAGAAATCCAGTAATCATTAAAAAGGCATAAAATATAAAGGAAACCAAGGCATCAGTTTAGCTTGTGGGGCAGGTAGGGGAGGTAGAGATGTGTATTGGACTCCAACCCTTTGCCTGCCTGGCTTTGCTCCTGTCACAGGCAAGGCACCCTATCAGTGCCTCATTTTCCTTGCAGTTGTGGATGGAAGCTGAGACAGCTCTTCTCTGCAGTACAGGACTGTCTGTTTTTTAGAAAATACTGAGCAGCCACATTCTGAAAATCTGGAGGGCTGATGAGCACATAGTTGAGAACGAGAAGTCATCATTCACCTGAAATAGCTTCCTATAACATGCCCTGAGATGCAGCATCCTCTCTGGATGACTTAGATGTTGCAGTTTCATAAGCAGTTTCAAGAAAGATCCTTAGGCTAGTAATCTTTCAAATAGAATGCAAATGCAAAACATTTCCATGGAAATGAACATATGTACTTTTTGATTCCTTCATTTGCAGTGTGTTTCCCACATTAGATATCAAGCTTTTCTTAGCAGTAGCAGGAGCATTGAATTGTCTGCCCTTGCAGCTGATCTTTAGATTTAGACTCAATCATATGCCTCTAATTACTGATATGATAAATTGTGCTGATGCATAAGTTATGTTGCACAATTCATTGAGCTGTTTATGAACAGTTCTCTCCTTTAGCCAGCGTAAAATCATATAATCTTTACTGAAATCTCTTTCATCTAACATATCTGTATGCCACTGTAGAAATCTCAGAAACATTCTTTAGGGTTTGAAGAGTCACACTTTCCATTAGTCCCTCTCAAATAGCTGGCTCTGTACATTTATCTTGCCTTTTTTTTTCTTTTTGGACATTTTGAAAGATTAAGATAATATTCTGATTGCTAGTAAAGAAATTGTATGAAGTTGCATTTATTCTTTCCACTTAAAGGCTTGTTCCCAGCATGTTCAGTGAGATGGGCTCACAATACTCATTTTTCCTTGGCAAGATAATGCATGATGCTCTGTATTTTCATGAGGATCTTCATGTTTTTCTTCTTTCGCCTGAGAAAAATGACAGATTTAATATATCAGTAGCATTTTTTACATCCTCATCTGTTTGTATTTCTCCTTTTAATAGAGGGGCACTGTCATTTCCCTGCCTTGTTCATATTTTGTAAGCAAAACTATGAAAGAAGGAACTTTATCCTTGCCTTTAGAGAAAGGTTTCCCAGCTGAATGGAAATAGAAACCTCCCAGTTGCACCCAGCTGGAGAGAAAATCCTTGGACAGGGTATGACATAAGCTATATCTCTTGCTGTGAAATGCAAGTAGTTCTTCCTGGGCAGCACAAGCCATTTTATATCAGAGAGTTACATTTTATGATTCCTCAACTGAGGCTGTTAACTCTCTTCATACATTTTTAAGGAAAACTGAAAACCTGAAGTAATCTATGGCTTTTGCTATCAGCCAGGTAGTGACATGGACACAATGCTCCTATCCTTGGGGACTTCTCTTAACTGAAAGGACTTGGGCCCCAAAAAAGTATATCTGAAGAAAATAATCATACTGTCTTTTCTTTGAGAGTACTGGGACCACTGAATTACACATTGTAGGACACTTTTTTCTTCAAACAATGTACTTTCTCAATCTCTGGCTACATTTAAGGAAGCTAACTTCAAATGTGCTCTCCTTCGTGCAGTGCTATCCTTTGCTATAGGCAAAGAGAACACATCTGAACAGCTACAATGGATCATCTGACAATTCTTTCATGTGCCTTGGTCTACAGAAACAGTTGCTTTATTTTATAATGTGTATGTGGTTTCTGTGACAGAGAGAATTCAGTACTCATCACCCAATGTTGATCCACTTACTGTTGAGTTGTTTGGGTTTTTTTACTGTAGAATTTTTTCTTTCCTTCCCTTAAAAGCAGCAGGAAATTTTAAATTATTTCCTTTTAGTACCTTGAAATCATATACTTGTTTTCTGTGCTTTGCTCAGTAGCTGCAAACTTGGAATAGTTTAGGACTGCAGAATTAAAACTACACGCAGAGAGACAAAATGCTGATGCAATTAGTTGGTCCCTTTGTGCAGAGACAAAGTTCCTGGCAGAAAAGCCAGGTTTGTGGCTCTGCCACATACCTGAACTCCCTATAAATGTTGGTTACTTGGGCAAACCACTGCCATTATGTTCTCTTCATATGAATATCTCTCCTCCCCTGGACCTGAAAGCCTAAGAAAGCAGCATTATAATTTAAATGATGTTCGAAGGGCCATTTTATTCCACTTTTCCTCCCTTTTTTGAAATAAGGAGAATAAAGTAAAAAAAAGAAAGACTACTTAAGAATCAGATCAGGGCTCTGTGATATCCAATCTCCATATTTCTTCTGTGCAAAAAGATCACTGGGCAGAAGTTCAGTGAGAGAGAAATCTGCCTGACTCCTACAGCAGTCTGGATGGTTACTTTCTTCTTTCTTAGACAAAAGAGGGAAAGCAGACAATTTTCCAGACATGGAGACTTTTTTAAAATTGCAATCCCAGCTAGACTGGCATCACTTGGGAGATGTTGGCAGTGCTGAAGAGAGCAGATGGGATGTGAGCGTGCTGGGGAAGACAAGGCAGGATAAAGGAAAGAAGAGAAGAGCTAATCAAAAGTCATCGGGAATTTTATTCAGGGAATAGAAATCGGGAGAACTCAGCCTGGGATCTAGCAGGAATAAACCGTAAATCCTCCAGGGTGATGACTCTTCCCTAGAAGGGTCACAGGCAATCAGGGCTTATGAAATAGAAATTCAAAATATGGAAATGAACTAACTGAAATAGAGATCAGTCTCCTGATAACCCTAATGCCCTTTGTATATCTTCAGTGGGAAGCAAAAGAAGAAAGAACTTTTATTTAAAAAGGCCTTAGACAGATTAAAAAATAATTCTACCTAGATTAAAGCAAAGTTGATTTCTATCTGGAAGACATTTTCCTTTGCTTGAAGAAATCTAAGTGCTGAAATTACATGTCCCAAATATGAGGTTAAGGAACCAAAAGGGATAGAAAAAAATTATCTAGGGACATGATAAATTCACTGTCACTTAAACTCTCTGGTTCAGTCAGAAGTCACATGCTTCATGCAGGAATATCTATGGGAGGTTATCTAGTCGGAAAGATTCCCCAAAAAATTATAAAGGCAAAGTATATTCTTCCTGCATATTTAGAGAAATTTTAGAAAGTGTTAGAGTCCCTGTTTTACTTCAGAGAAAATATGGACAGAGTAAAAATGACTTGTCTAAGTTCACCCCAGACACACTGCAGTGGAGGGGAACCTCAATTTACGGGGACACTTTGTGCCTATGAGACTATGATACCTCTTGGAGTCAGGTTATACCATTGCAAAGCATGGAATCTCGATTTCATTTAAGTTTTTTTGCTATAAATCTGTACATAGATCTCTCTAATTGTTAATGAGCTTAATACTTGTGTGTACCAGCACTGATAGGTCTAAAGAGCTGGTATTTGGTAAAAGGTAATAAAGACTCACACCTGGTACCTTGACACTTTGGTAGTTTAAATTTTCATTCAAGGGAAATAAACATTGCTTTTGCAAAGAGTTTTAGTGTGGTAAGGTGCTTTTAAAGAGAAAATTAAAGCCATCTATAAAAGACATGGATATATCACGTCCATTTAATTGCATATAAATAGACCTGAATATTTTCCTTGTTCTGCTCCATACTTACCAGATTATACAAACTGAAATTAAATGGGCCTTAGTGGAAAATTAATTTGAAAAAAAAACCTCACCCTTGGTTCAAAGTAGGGGGGGGGGGGGGAATAAGATTGATTTGAGGATGATTAAAAAAAGGCCACCAATACATATTACTGAATTCATATTGTTTTATGAATAATATATGCAATGGGATTATAGCTAATGAAAGGATGAGTCAAGAAATAAATGGGTTTATGTTGCCAGTGGGAAATATCAAGCAGAGTATAAGAGCACTGCCGTATATAGGCTGGATAAATTCATACTTTTCCAGATAGTGTTGTGTGCTCTGAAAAAAAGACGCTGCTCACAGGAAAGAAATCTTTAAACCACAAAAAAGTGGGGTAAAACAATGAGAGTAGGTATATTCTTTATCATTTTGAAAAGTGTCTCTCCTCAAGAGCTGTTCCTTTCCCAACAGTGTGCCTCTACAGCCATGATCAGAGATACTTTTGACCGACTGCAGTGTAGGTGGAGAAAACAAACCTTAAATATCTGTTATTAAAGATTTCCTTACATTGAACTACCACGGGGACACTGACACATCATGTAAACCAAACTGGTCCTACAGGAAGATCTTCTAGGACATGTTTAATCTGCTGTGTTCCACCTGGAAATTAAGGAAAGTTGGAGAGAGGGAAAGGGGAAAGAAGAGGGTTTGGTAACTCTATATGAATTCCTCTGCCACGCAACCAGGAACATGTGTGACACTGCAGGTGTCCTGAGTTGGAGAACTACAGTCCCCTTTTGCTGAAGGTTCATGGTCCCTCTAGGTCCATACCACTATGGAGAATACAGTCCTGTTTTCCTCCTACCTTCTTGTCCTCACTTTTCTTGTTGTGCAACCATGCCATAAATGGCATTAAGGAACTGATTTGGTTTAAAACTAAACATCTCATTTGTTTTCATTTGTTCTGGGACAGCTGAGGTGAGATAAAGTCACAGACCTGACTCATCATGCTTTGGCATGGTGGCCAGCATCAGCACAAGGGAGGAACAGAAGCCAGCACCTCTGGGTGATGCTAATTGGTAAGCAGGGTGGTTTCTTCTTCTTCTTATATGAGGTTAAGCTGATTTAAAGCAACTGTGAAACTGTGTCCTTGGTTTCTCTGTAGCCTGGTAAATCCATGCTTTGGCTAAGCCTGCACACAGTACAGACAGTACTAATGGTTCATCTGCTAGATGGCAACTTTGTAAGCCACTAATAACTTTTAACACATTCAGATATGAAGCCGTATGTCTAGTTGTGCCAGAGTTGACACAGATGTTCATTCCTCACCTACAGTTGTGAGACTGAGACTAGATCAGGCTTACTACGGCAGAAGGCAGGCAGAACATTGTTGCTTAGAGCTCATTTATACAATTTCTTTCAGTATCCTGGGATCTGACATTCTGTAAAAGAAATCTGGCAAGCAACATGTATTTGCATTTGGAAAGAAAGGAAAAAGGAAACAAACTGAGGAAAGCTGAAATGCCAGTCCAAGGACTGTGATTACACAGTAGTCATCACTTTAAAAGTTGGCACTAGTCAGCTGGTATTACAAAGTCACCTCAGGTAATTCCCATCCCAAGCATTTGGGAGAAACACTGGTGCTTCGGTCCTGGAAGAGCCGCTAATGCTGAGGTTGTGAAGTCAAGGTACTGTACTGTTTGCCAATGTATGCAGTTATACTGCAGTGTCATTTTTTTTCTTTCTGCTTTAAGTCGGCTAAAGACACTACAGGGACTCTCGGGCAGGTTGTAAACAAATTGCACCGGTTATAATGCAAGTGTCTGATTAAAAATTAAGATGTTGCCCTCAATTATTGTGGGAAACACATCCAAGGCCTCTGAGGTTGTACCTCTTCGACTGCTGAATCACTGCTGAGGACTGCCCTGGGTTACGGTGCTCACTCTGTGTCCAGTCTCAGATGCTGGGGATCATCTGCCAGTCCCTGGACCAGCTACTGGAGAGAACAGAGGATCCAGGGGCAGTCACTGGGTAGATTTGGTATCTAACCACACTTAAGTGGTTATCTAGATTTTATGTGTGTGTGTGTATATATATATATATATATATTCACACACAAGTATATGTATTTTCCCATAACAGGCTTTCATCCTGGTCAGCCAAAGACAGCAAGAGGATGAGATTGTCGCTGTTGGACTTTGTGTGAGTGCTGTATTTCTTGTGTTGATCTGTGTAGCTAGTCAAGCACATATATCTATGCATATATAGATATAACTGTTGTGTGTATGTGTGCCTATACATGTTCAGCCTTGCTGATTGTTGGACCCAAGAACATGGAGCTGTGGTAGCCATACCACTGTTGGGCAACTAGATTTGACAATCTCTAACACTTCAAATACAATCTTGTACAAAACAGACAAAAAATGATGTTTTAGGCCAGTGTAGCTGTTCTCTTATATAAAGTTGTGTTTCTGATCTGTCCTACTTTGTTGTTTCTCTTTACTCCACCTTCTGAAGCAGAGCAGTTTTCCCCCCTTATCTTCAAAATGCCCTCAACACCTCTGTAGGATAAGGGGAAGAGAAAGATTCTTCAGACTTTCTATGTGAAAATGTTCCTGGTCAAACAATTTAAATATCCACAGCCACTTGGAGAAGATGTGGTTGGGTCTCTCATTGCTACTTAGCATGCTCGTTTGGGTGCAGAGGGTTAACGCAGCTTCCAGTCATTGCTCCAATAATCATGTAGTGCTCCAAGCATTTCTCTTCTAGAATAAAAAAGCAGCAGATCCTCTGACCTCTATTGTGAAAAAAAGGTCCTCAGAAACCCGAGTCCTGCAGAGGATTCAGACAAAACTATCCTGAGCAGGGACCGCTGCTGGTGGTGTAGGGCCAAGTGCCATGAGCTGCTGAAATCCTGCATTTCTGTTCCACTTTGTTCTGCCTATTTCCATGAGTCACACTGCAAAATGCCTAACTCTTCCCAGGAAACCCATACGGCTACCTGGGGCTTTGACTTCACTGAGTAAAAGTCCTGGCTACACTTCCCATAGCACAAACCCTGACCTGCTGGGCAGCCCTGTAACCCACCTTCCCAGAATATGAACCTCAAAGAAATCTTCTTGTTTTCTGCTTTCTTGGAAGATTGGGTAGGATGAACCAACAAGTGCTGAGCCCAGTTTATGTTTGATCGGTTGATAATGGATTACAACATAAAGAGCTTTATTCCTGCTGGAGAAGGAGATAATGGGTGAGCTGAGCATGACACATCCCTCATGACACTAAAGGCAGGAGCTGAGTGTTGGAACTTGTGTAGGTATCTGTGCAGAGGAATGTCAGTGTTCTGTAGCGTAGGACTGGGTACAGCCTCATCGTAACCCAGTTATTAACAAAGCAAGCTTTGTTAAATAAGCTGCAGAAGCTTATTCTCCACCTCTGCTGGAAAGAAATGGTGAGTTTAGGTGTGGCTTTGCAAGGCTGAGACACGGTCAGATACCTGATCTAAACTTTTCTTAGTCAAGCTCGCCTCTGTTTTCCACCAATGAAAGCTGGCAATGACTCTTCTGAGGTGTGGAAGAGACGTTCTTGTTCCTTAAAATAGCTGTCATCATGTGTGTGCTTCACACCTTGCTGTCAAAGCAGGGCAAACTTTGGCTAGAAATTCTTGTTTCTCGTTCAGATTTAGATCTCCAGTGCTGTCCAACACTGCAAAACCCATGATGGTGTGTCCCGTGTGCTTTATAAATAAGGAAATATCAATGCAGTGATGTGTGGCATGGAAAAAAAGAGCTAATGATTGCTGGAGTGTGTACCCCGTGTTAAATTTCTCAGATTCATCTTTGCCACTGTTTGCAGCTAGCAGAGAAACATCGCTTGAAGTAAGAGATAGCACAAATGCCAGCTGCTCCAAAGTTTAATAACTAGTTACCCCTGAAGAGAAAGATAACAAGCCGATTAAAATGGACTGCTGTGGAGGTAGCTGGACTCTCTCTGTAACCCACTCCTGTGCTCTGTAATTCAATTCTTTTGAGACTGAGAGACTGTCATTATTGAGGTTCAGAAGGGCATGTAATATATAAATCACATCTACGGCAGCAAAATGATAATTTCTTCTGATGAATAGAAGGTAACTACACGTGGGTGAGAAAAATACCATGTTTTCCTGTGATTTTTACAATTTGAACAATTACAGCAGCTATTATTGCAGAAGTGCTGCAGGAAGGAAATTCAACGCTATGCTAGCTGTCTGCATCAGAGCTTGTCTTGATCGCTGTGTCACAGGGAGAGCTTTCTCCTCCTCCAGAGTTAAGAGAATAGGTGAAGACTAACCATGCGGCTCTTGCCAAGTTGCAGGGCAAAGTAACCTTTCCTTTTAAAAACCACTAATCACTTGCATAATACGTAGTGTACAAAATGATCCATTCTATAACTGCGTTGGCTGAACTAAAATCTTGCCATAAGAGTGATATGAAACATGCACTTTAAAAGGGACTATTTGATCTGAACCTCCTATATTATTGATTTTTAAGGGCAGAATGGGTCATTATAAACATCTATCCTGAATAATGAAATGGCAGGTGAGATTGCCAGCTACTGTGTTTCACATACCATCCAGAAGATGCCTGTTTAACCTTCCTCTTGCCGTTCCCCAAAAGCAAGGTGGATCAGCGGCACTATAGGTTTTATATATGCTTAATTGATAAAAAGAACAATTGTCTCCAGAACCTGCTCCTTGTCCTTATTTCTCTCTGTCTCTGACTCTATCTCCGGCAATCTGTGGATTGCCAGAGGACTTATTTAAGAGTGTGGGTTACTTTAGACACAGATGCAACCTCAGGTGTACTATATAGACTCAGCCCCTGTCTGTCCAATGGGCAAAGCAGGGAGGTCTTCTGGAGGAGGGTTGGTTTTGCTTCTGTCCACCACTCTAGCCATGGTACAGGTTAGATGGAGCTGTTGTGTGACCCTCCAAGGCTGTTCCTGAATCCCTTTGGGTGCTTTGCAACTGCAGTAGCAGGAACTGCCCAGCCTTTTTGAAATAGATGAATCTTGGTGTATGATTTGCCTTTCAACCCCAGACACAGGGATATGAAAGGAGAGATACTGGGGAGCTGTGTTTCTCAGCAACACCCCAACCTTCCCACTTACACTCTGTTTTCCATGGATATATTTATATGGTATTTTGCAGTACATGTTAACTCACTCTACCCACATACTGAGCCCACTTTGAGTGAGTCAGCTCCATCAAACAAGCTGAGTAGCTCTTGTTAACATGCTACTTAGCCTGAGAGGTTAAGAGGGGAAGGTTAGCAGCTTTGGTTCCAGCCAAGGGCTTGTGGTAACAGAGGGAGTGTGTGTCCTCTGGCATATTTGTAGACATCCCCGAGGGGTAAAAAAAATTAAGACAAATCCTTCCTTGCTTTAATTTCTAAAAATTTCCATGATTGAGTTTCTCACTACTTCAGTACTGATATGCTCTGTATCTCATACTTGTGTGCCAATAAACCTTGTGACCAAAATCACTCCTGGCCCACCCTCATAGAAAACACTCTGCTGGAGAGCAGTTTTTATCCTCTGATGTTCCTCCTGGTAAAATAGAGCTGTTTTCTGTGGCTGGTGGCTTCCAGCACAGCAGCTGCTGCTAATGAGGTGATTTTGTTAAGCATCAGAGAAGGGTGGGAGCTGGGCTACCTTGCTGCTGAGCCTACTGGTGGGACATAGCCGTGCATGCTGATCAGGGCTCTCTTCCCAGTGGGACTCGTGTTATAAACACACAAGGCACAGAGAAGAGGTCTGATAACCAACTGCCACTCAGGATGCATTGCAAGAATGTACTTATTTTCCCCAAGAGCTTTGGAGGCAGGGAGGTAACTTTCTCAGACTCAGTACATACACAAGTAATGGGTCATATACCCATTACATTACATGTGTTGTGGGTGTTTGTATTATAGCAGTTTCTGAACTTAAGTTTAAATGAAACCTTTGTGCTGGGTGTTGTACAGAGATAAAAAGAAAGAGATATTTTGGGTGGACTTATCCAATTAAAAGATAAAAAGATGTCTCAAAAGAGATGTTTCCAGCTGAGCTGGTCACTAGTGAACTCTACTGACTGTAAGTGAGGCTCAAAAGGAGATGTCTGCATTGTAGCTCCAGAAGAATACAGCTTATTCAGGCCTACATGTTAATTGGTAGTTAAGGTGCCGTGATTTGGGCTGTGCTGACCACCAAACAAGCAAGAGATGCTCTCTTTAACCTCTCTCTCACATGTCAGCAGGTCATCAGCTCCGATGTTGATGGTCTTGCTAGTCAAGGGGACAAGGGACTAAGGTCTAAGGCAATCTCCTACACAAAGCTCCTTACTATTTATAGCCCTACAGATAAAATGGGTTATGGTGACTTCTTTGTATGTTGTGCTACTACTCCATAATCACCACATCTAAGTGTTACTCCGGTTGTCCTTGGCTTCCTGCTGCCTTCACTGTCTGCTTCTGAAGTGGTTTTTTTTACCCTTCTTTATTCATCTTGCATGCATTCAACATTTATACACAGTCCCACTGAAACCATATAACCTGCACCAATACTTTCCCACCCCTCCCATCTCTACTGCATGCTGACCACGGTTCAATTTTGTTTTGTTCAAAGGCACTTAATAATCCAGCTGTTTAATTGTAAAAGACAGCCTAAAAGTTATGCACATGCATCCTGAGTAAGAAATGACTGTTGCACTTACCAGCTTCCACAAGATTTAACTTGGCTGCCAGATATCAAAAGATATATTAGCAAAAAAGAAAAAGCTTTTATAAGGTAAAGAGTATTTGAGAGCATCAGGTGCTGTCCTGCTTCACACCATCATCTCAGCTCTGTTCTGGAAATGGTGCAAAACATCCCTAGGTCAGGAGCAAACCCCAGGGGTTTCACTCATAAAAGCTGTACTTGCTTACCCCTGGGCATAGCAGTAGCTCAGTGATATTCATGCTTTCGCTGAGTGGAAGGACTTCAGCCACGTTTCACCTTTATGCCAGGGATAATTATGGAGATGACTTCACCTTTATGCAGGTGCTTGGGTGGACACAGTGCTTGACACAGACAGTAAGACCCTGAGCTGACACGATGCAGAAGCAGCACTGGGGGTTTACAGTTGCTGTGGGAGGAAGTGTATTCCTAATGGCAGCCTCTTGACCTCTCTTTGTCTAACAGGTTTCATGTGGCTCCACGCCACAGTTTGTTCAGCTCCAGAAAAATATGACTTTTACGCCGTGTCACCATTTTTTGCAAGCATACCTCAGAAAGCAATTGGAGTCTTGCTGTGCCCACATCAAGGGAGAAAATTAATCATAAGCTTAGTGGTTATACAGTGACTTCTCCATTTTTGTGCTGCTTTATTATTAGCTGATATATCATTGTATTACAATATCCATCTCAGCTGTGCTTAAGTCATTTGTTTTGGTGTCTCTAAGTTTCCATATACAAAATGGGGATAATAATTCCTAGGCCTCATGTTTGTCCATGTTGTCTCCCACTGGAAACAGTTCAAGGTAAGGAATGAATCTCACTTTATGTATTAAACAAGTCTGGAAACCTAGTGTTGCCTTACAAGAATTTCTAATGATTCTTTTTAAATGCTTTCACTCCAAATGTTCCAAATTCTTGAAGCAAATAGTTTTCAACTGCTAAAAAAAGTTCTTGTTTCCTGTCAACATTTCAAAACAAGAGAGTAACTTGGTTTTCTCATGCCATTTTTTGGGTTTAAAAAACCTGAGATGACATTTAAGAGAAAATGAAAATGTTCTGTTTCAAAAACAGAGTAAAAATAAGAAGCTTTTATTTTGACATCTCCTGGGAGTGCAAATCAAATTTACTCTTGTTAACGTATTTTCCAACAAAATCACTTTTGATACTATGCTAACATTTTTTAGCAGTGGAAAGTGAAGGAACCGGCACGAAGGTAAGTATATTGAGTCCATGGGACTGAAAGTGTCTATAAAGTTGGTTAAGGGAATGGGCCATTGCTGGCATGCAAATCAAGATGTGTAGATTTTGGTATCTAATATAGTTTTGAACAGATTGCTCCATACATGCTTTTCATTTTAACACTTTCCTGATAAACAATGTGATAAGAAACATTTTATTGTTAGATCCTTGACAAGCCAGACTCTGGCATTTCCTGAAGCTCCCAGCTCCAGCCTGCCACTGAAGCAGAAGGGGTTATTTTAGCATCCTGCAGAGAAGTCTATGGCAGCTGACGTAGCTGAGCAGCATGGAGACATTTGCCTCAATCAGGCAAAATTAGTGACATTTTCATTGGGCTCTGAAGCTGATGCGTAGGAGAGTTTCTCCTGCACCCGCTTGGAAGTGTGCATGTATGTAAGTAGCTGCAAATGAGGGTGTCTCCGTTTCATGGAATGGTTCGGGTTAGAAGGGACCTTAAAGATGATCTATCTCCAACCCCCTGCCATGGGCAGGGACACCTCCCACTAGAGCAGGTTGCTCAAAGCCCCATCCAGCCTGGCCTTGAACACCTCCAGGGATGGGGCATCCACAACTTCTCTGGGCAACCTGCTCCAGTGTCTCACCAACTTCATAGTAAAGAATTTCTTCCTAATATCTCATCTAAATCTCCCCTGCTGAGTGGGCTGCTCTCAATCCATTGTCTGCCCAGCCTGTATCTGTGCTTGGGATTGCTGTGACCCACATGCAGGACCTTGCACTTGGCCTTGTTGAATTTCATGAAGTTCACATGGGGCCTATTTCTCAAGCCTGTCCAGGTCCCTCTGGATGGCATCTCTTCCCTCTCTTTCTGACGTGAACTTATGCTTGACTTGAATTACTTTTAGCAGAGTGCGTTTGCACATATAAAAATACACATATACCTAAACGTTTGTCTCTTATGCAAAGATTTAGTCCTGTGACAACAAGCAAAAGAGTAACTAAAGCAACAAGGTCATATGATCATAAAGGAAGCAATCACTAATTCCTGTTGCTCATGTTGCTTTGATACCTGAGAGCCATAGTCAGAGGTTACAGATATGCCAGGTGCTGCACAGACCAGCACAATTAAGCAGTCCCTCAATGGCAGAGCTAATATACACATAGGACGAGGGACAACAGATGGGAGGAGGACAAGGCAGCCACGCAGTGGGACCACAATGGCCCACCCACTAAGTGAAGGTTTCAGCTTCCTAATATGTGAACTTTTCTGCAAGTAGCAAGAAGGAAGAATGGTGATTGAATCTGTGGGTGTGTAGGGTGAACAATCCCTAACCAGAGGATTCGAGTGTGGAGGGACTTGTCTGAACACCGACCAGATATAAGATAGAGATTGATATCATGAACTTATTGAAGGGGTGGGCGAGTTCCTTATCAATAAATGTGGGATGATTTGGGGATGGACAGTGAAGAGTCTTGAAAATGGACACCAGCAGTTCCGCTGATATGACAGAGAGCAAAGAAATGGCAAAAGGGTATGAATAGAGAAAAACAACTGGTCAGAGCATTGGGTTCATGCAGTGACAGTTGCAACAGTATTCTGAGCTGCTTAGTTACTCATGACAGCTGGAGAAAAAGTTGCTGTAGTGGAGGCACCACTGACAATCTGGGTCTGACTAATCTTAAATTTAGAGATGCCAGAGACTGAAAGTCTACACCCAACTGTGTTTCTCTAGAAAATCAGTTCTAAGTTTCTTGTTCTAAAATGAAGGTCTTTGAAAGTCATCCATATTGTTGTAATAATCCCTGTCCATTACTGCACAACTTAGAAACAAGATGAGAACTGGAGCCCTGTTGCATTAGCTGCTGTACAGATATAAAGTAGAATGGAAGTCTTTAATGGCAACTTATTTCCCCTCTTCCAATTTAGTTTGCCTTGCAGTTTGTAATGGGAACTGTTGCAGTGAGATGTGGAAGTTAAGGAAGGGACAAGTACATGACAAATGAGAAGAAAGTTTGAAGAAACACTCAATGGGAAAAAGTACAGGGAGAACAGATGAAGATACTATGTCGCTATAGGGATGGAGGGGCTGAAAAGTTGACAAAGAGGAAAGAGTTCCTTTTCAGAGCAAAGAAAACACCCTAGTGAGCTCTAATGGGACTGCAGGACCCTGCTTTCACTGCTCGTGCAGCTGCTCTTTACAGCTTGAGTGGGTTGACTCCTCCCTTGTTATTCCCTTGTGCTGACTGTAGAGTGTCTGAATAGCAAAGAGATTTGCAATTAAGAGAAATGCTTCACAGAGCTAAAAAAGCTCTCTTTTTTTGTTGAATGTATATTTTGTTGCATCTTTTTTCTTTTTTTTTCTTTTTTTTAAAGCCATTCAATTAACAATTAATAATTTTCAGGTTGGTCACCTGTTTTTACCAAGCTGAGTTCTGACCCCTAGGCCTTCTAGTTAGCAAATAAGTTGGTAAGGAGACTGATTTGTCATTGATAAAAGAGCTGTTGCCTGGGTACCTTCATACTTCTGCATTGTTGAAAGAAAATGACCTTAGAAAAAAAAAGGCAGCGTTTGTAAGGAAACGCTCTGGCTTTCACCTGAGAGATCTTCTCAACTACAACTCTGCTCTGTCCATCCTTCCCTCATTTTGTGCATCAGGCCCGGATAGGAAAGGCTGGGGGGGGGTAGCAGATGGGAGGCTGACTGTTGCTCAGTTTGGAAAGCAGCTCCTAACATTTGGCTCACACCTGTCAGCAGACTCCGTATACACTTGTTTATCCTCCTCTGTACCATATGTTTCTATGTAAAATCAGTTCCAATGATCTATTGCCTTACTTCTATCACTCCTATTATGGTCGTAACTGAGCATTTCACAGTCGTTAATGCACTTACCCTGACAGCGTCCCTGTTGCGTAGGCATCTAATATCACCCACTTTACAGATGGGTTAGCTGAAGCTCCGATCAACAGCTCCCCAAAAGTCTTGTTGAAATCAATGGAAATTCTCCAGGAGACGTGAGTTTGGGAGAGCAAACTACACGCTACAAACTACATTCAGCCAAGGAGCTTGCAGTGGAGTGAGGAATCCCTCTTCTGGGTCCGACAGGGATGCTCAAAGTGCTGGACCATTTTTGATTTCTTGACACAGAGCTATTCCCTGCCTTAAGAAGACACAGCAGCCCTGTAGCTGCTGGTGTCCAGCCTTTTTACACCCTTTGCCACTAAACACCCATCTCACAACTGTCAATGTTCTCACCAAGGCCTGGAAGAGACACTGTCCTCAGCAGAAGACTTAGTTAAAAAGTTAGTTAAAGGTCCATTGGCCCAATGTAGTTGTAGCAATCAACTCAAAAGCGCTCTGTCCAAATGAGAAAAGTTAATATGGACCCCCCAAAAAATAACACTGCTGCTGCTGTGGAGACTGTTTTTCCCATTTCCTTCTTTCTTTGTATTCTTGATTGCTTCTCAGAAAAGAACTTCTTCACAGCCCTTCAGATTTAAAGTCTATGTAGGAGAGGAACAGGGTTTTTTTAAATGTACTGTATGTACCTATCAGTCACCTACTTATTAATTATAACTAAAAGCATGATTAATCTGTCATGGATAAGGCTGCTAAGTAACCCTAATCATGCTAATGCATTTCTGTCACTTATACAAAAGGCAGCATTATTATCAGTTTTTACATCAGTGTATACTAAAGCCCATATACACAGCAGCTGTAGAGCACTGGTAAGTTCTTTCTGCCACAGATGGGATGAGGTTGCATCATGGATATCTGTATTGCTCCCACAGTGACTGTGGAATGATTTATTTCCTCAGCGCTAGCAGGATTTAATGATGTTATCTCTTGCAGATAATTTTGCCTTCTGAAATGGATAACAACTACAGTTATGAAAAGTATTTCCAGGGGCTCATATTGACTACAGCTGAAATTCCTCTGTGGGAGGGGTCGGCATGAAGACCAAGGTGCTACTTAAGCCCTGCAGTGAGTGGGAGCTAAGAGATGCGTAGGTCTTATACAAGTATGAATGTCTAAGAAAAATAATTCTTTTGATATTGCAGAACATAATGCTTTCCCTTCTGTGTTCCTTTTCTCTGAATATTCAATTGATCCATTTTTTAATAACCTAGATGTTGGAAAGTTAATTTCCAGGTGCCAAACTCTAAATTTGTATCCACACCTGAAACCTTTGTGCATCCATCCTGTCAAGGAGTCAATGGGTGGATATGCTAAACCACAGCTAAGCTACATCATTTAACTTTTAAAATGTTCTGAAGAAAAGCTTTTCACAGAAAAGAGTTTCAAAACTGATACCTCCAGAAGGCTAATTATACCCTATGGTATTAAGAGCAGAAGATAGGTGGGTCACCCTTTGATGCCTGGGTGACCCGCTTAGACCTTAGTCGTTTACACTGACTAGCTTTTTGGTTGAATACGATAAAGTTTTATATAAGATCTTTGGTGCTAACTGCCTGAAACTAAAGAACTTCACTGCAAGATGATGTCTGCAAGATATAATCTGCATCCCTCCTGTGCCCTATTCCTCGGTGACCCAAATAAAGGAACCATTTTGATTTTCATCTGTATAAGTGCCTTGCTGCGTGCAGGCAGGGTCTCAGTCAGTAGGTATCTGAGCATGCAAATTTGTGAAAGAGTCCTAAATGTTTGTGTGGGGTAATAGTTCCTTTGTTTTAAGTATTGCAGTAGCCAAATCACAGTCAGTGCATGGTGGGAAAGTAGAAAAAAATAAGGAAGAAAATAAAAACTGCTCCAGAACAAGTGTCATTTGTGTGGCTTTTACAGTTCTTTGCTTAGCTAACTTTTTTTTTTTTTTAATAGCTCTTCAGTCCTCACAATTTGGTGTAATTCATTACACAGTAAATTGTTTATAGCCATTCGCATATATTATAACAACAGAGAAATTGTTAAAGTTGCCATTAAATCTTGGAATGCTGTCCTTAATGTAGCAATTTCACTATTCTCTTGCAAAACTGTGCTTCCTTACCCTTTCTTACTAAGAAGCATGATATCCTTCTGTTTGCTTTCCTTTCATTCTCCACAGCTGTACTCTTCTCTTTCATCAAGAGACAGTTACAATTTTCTTTGTCACACTGAAATACAGATTTTTTTCCTCTTTATTTATGAATATCACACTTGGATTTTCCTTATGGAATAGAAATTAAAACAGCACTGACATTTAGAATGTAAAGGAATTGCTCCAACTGATTATAGTTGTGTTAAAATGAGTCAGGCACTTTTGGTCCAAACTTCCTGACATACACATCCATATATATTAATCATTATGACATCATCAAAGAACTATTTTTACCTCAGTAATAAGAATTGAATGCATTTGTCAACTTTTCAAATTATATTTAATCCAGTGAATACACCGACAGGGTAGGAAAGACACGGTCTCAAAAAATAACAGAGCTCAATTCTACGTGTCTGAAAATGCTGTGCATGCAATGGCATATTAAATATTTGCAGTTTTGACTTGTAGGTGAAAAACACACTGTAAAAACAGAACATAAATTAAGTTGACCAAGAAGAATTAAACTCACCTGTCAACAAATGCATGGTGTAGCACAAAGATAGGATCATTTGCAGAGCCTTGTACTTGGGACATGGAGCCATTCATGTAGATGTGAAGTGCATTATGTAAACCACTTTGAGATATATTTGATATCGCAGTCCGTGGATCAGCAAAGCCTGTATGTGCAAGAGGAAATTGTATACTGATATGACAATGCATATAATTCTTTTTCCAGTAAGACTGAAGATCAAAGTACCTACCTTCACTACATTTCTGTGCAGCTTTTTAGACAAGGGCTTAGGAAAGCATGTAAAGGAGTGCTAATATATTTCAAAGGCTCAGCAAAGATGAAATTAGAATAAGCTAAATTAAAACTCCTGCCATGTTGGTAATGCAGCATGTCAGCAAATGTAATGCTTAATTGCTTTATATTTTTAAATTTCTTTGTCCATTGTTTCTGGCTCTTAAAAGGCAACATAATCCCTGCAGACATTTATGCGTGTGCATTTATTCATGTTGAGAAAATTTATTCAGTTTATTTTCATTTTTGATCTCTATACTTACAGGTTCCTAAGAAAAAAACATGCTACTGTATCTCATCATATACTCAGTAATTTAATATCGTTTGTCTCAACAGAACACATTCTTTTATTGATAGGTGACAACACAATACAAGCTATAATATTTATAAGAGTATTGGGTAAATAATCAATAATCTCACACAGTCAGAGTTTCAGGGTGAGTCTGTGGATTGCTGTTATTTTGGAGGGCACTTAAAGTATGGGCTTTGATAGGTCACACAGACCAACTCCCAAGTAAGAAATACTGGAAGATGAGTTTCTACATTAGTTTTTATTTTGGTAGCTTGTCCATACCTCAGCTCTGATGTTGGTAGCTCTTCTCAGCATCCTGACAGCCAAGCTTCCTCCCTATTTGTAAGGGTTCTTAATAAAAGTCAACACAACCATCTGATGCTTCTCTGGGATTTTCCAGGAGAATAAAACCAGAAATATATGTGGTCCTCCCAATGTGTTGTTTAACCTGATGTTAGTCATACTGTTTAATCCACACTACCAAATCTCTCTGCTGTTTCTATTTGATTTGGTTCCTGAAGACATCTTGTTCTCACCATTTCTGTAAGCTGCAGGATAGTGAAGAGCGTAGTGAAGCACAGAGAAGACATACTAAAGCATCTTTGCATGAAAAGGACTGTGAACTGTTGTGCTGATCCTTGGTGTTTTCCCAAAATTGTTGCAGTTTATCAAGTCTGCAAGTTTGGGAAAAGAAAGATCTTAGCTCTTTGGGAAATGCCTCACACACTTTGATCACTTGCTTTAGTTACTTATTTGCACCAAGAACAAGCATTTGAATAAGGATCAGCAATATACTTTGGGAGTGAATCTCCCAATAATCCTTCTGTTTCATGCTGTGCCACACAGCACAGGGCAATTTCTGACTTTGGAAGCTGGATTCCTTTTGGATGAAAGCTACAATGTGCCAACCATTCAGTGGGTGTTCAGTTCATGTGACTGAACTACAGCTAGTCTAAAAGAAACTCTTTCCTGTCAAAATCCTCAGGTATAACATGGATATTGGGTGCCCAGCATGAATTGTTTTGCTCTGTGGATTTGCTCCTTTTTGAGTCACATGAAATATTGAGACATGCTGAGAGATGCCTCATGCCATACTTTGTGAACCTGGAAACCTGACATTTATACCCTACTGGTACTCTAATCTTTTGTGTGAAATGATTGCATCTCTCTGCAGCTCTGAATTCCCTCATTGGGCTTTGCCTTGCCTGCTAACCTCTTCAACCAAGGGAAAAGCTTTTGGCATAAAAACACTGATAATTATAAGGATCAAATCATAGCTGTGGCACCTAGGAACTAATATACCGTAATAACCATCCATCTTTCTGATTGTAACAAAGATCTTGAGAAATTCAAGCGAAGTCAGAGAAGAAAACATAATCAGAATGGATGGAGGAGGTACAGTTGGCCTTTGATGAAAATTGTAGGACTTCAAGGAGGAGTCTGGACTTAGGAGAGAAAAAGAAACATGTTGATACCTATAGATAACTGCAGATTTTAAGTACATCAAGCATGGACTGGGACTATTGAAGACACTGCATGGCAATGTAAACAGCAATGGGCAGAAGTTCTCCAACGGAAAATCTTTCCCACAGAAATTTGCCTAATGGCAAATACTGTGTTACCTAGATTTTACTAGAAGAAACAGGAGAATAAAATATTACCAAATGTGCTATGAAGTATGATGTACATTTGGCTAGAACTCACAGGAACTGATGGCAACAATTTTGGCCTTCTTTGCTGATGACCACAGTGGGTGATCATTGGCATCAGCGGATGTAGTAATACTAGGATTTTTCTGTGAATATTAACTGAAAATGATCTATCTGTATATTGTTCTGAAGCAACAGTCCCACTGCATTATAAATTCAGCTGCATTATAAATATATTTAGGGGAAGATAGACTTTATGCAGAGTTTAGACAGAAGGCTAGATGCTTTATGACAGACTTGGGATACTTAATATTTCTTAATGTTTGTGAACAATTGATCTAGTCATTATAAAAAATATACAGAATGCTTATTTTGGCTCTGGACACCTTTTCATGGAACATCTGTACACAAGCAATTTATCTTAATAATCAAAAGCTCTGTAAGTGGGAGAGCTTTAGAAGCCTCACCCTCCAGTTCCAACTTAATTTGGGTACATTCCATCAGTGTCAAAACTGACATCATGTTTAACCATGTGCATGAGAAGCTCTAATATCTGATTTCTTCTTATGAGAACTCCATATAAATTGTAAAGTTAGAAGGGGAAAAAAAAGCATTGTGTGGTCTCGCTTCATTTTATTAGCCTAGGTCTTCTTTTCTCTCAGATTTTTTAAAAGACTTCAGCAAAATCATCTGTTCAAGAAGACGTACTATGAAATGGGGTAGAGTCAGTTAAAAAGAATATGTGAAAACATGAGAATTTTTTCAGAGTACAGGAAACTGTTGCAGTGGCTGCTGTAAAATCACCTCTACAGGTGAGGCTGCAGATCTATGAGCGCAGTGAGCTGAAATAAGAACTCCCTGACGCAAGCTAGAGGAAGACCACTTTCCCCACCTGCCTTGCCCCATGCTGTGCCTTCCCGTGTGTTAACTGCAGCTCTTGTCAGTCCTTCTGAGAGCCAATTTAACTCACTAATCTGTCAGAAAACTACACTGGAGTTTAGGATCTCATTTTTTTCCCAGGCAACTGAGATACAGTATCTCATGCAAGGATACGATGAGAAACAGTGTTGGCACCAAAAAAAGAGGGAGAGCAACTGACGGTTGGACAGAGGAGGTTGCATGGAGAAGCAGGGCTGTCCCTGACAGCAGTGGGCTGTTCAACTATCTGGCCAGCATAGGAAGCTGTAGCATAGCTGGACAGCCAAGCCCAAAGAATGGTAGTGAATGTAGTTAAATCCAGGTGGTCACAAGTGGTGTTCCCCAGGGTTCAGTACTGGGGCCAGTTCTCTTTAATATCTTTACCAACAACCTGGACAAAGGCATTGAGTGCATCCTCAGTAAGTTTACAGATGATGCCAAGTTAGGTAGGAATGTTGATCTGCTTGAGAGCAGGATGGCTATGCAGAGAGATCTGGACAGGACTGATCAATGTGCTGAAGCCAAAGGTATGGGGTTCAACAAGGCCAAGTTTTGGGTCCTGCACTTAGGTCACAACAATAGCAGGACTAGGGAAGTGATCATCCCCCTGTACTCGGCACTGATGAGAACGTACCTCAAGTACTGTGTCTAGTTTTGGGTCCCTCACTACAAGAAAGACACTGAGGTGCTGGAACATGTCCACAGAAAGGCAATGAAGCAGGTGAGGGATCTGGAGAATAAGTCTTATGAGGAGCAGCTGGAGGGAGCTGGGGTTGTTCAGCCTGGAGAAAGAGAGGCTGAGGGGAGACCTTATCACTCTCTACAACTACCTGAATGGAAGTTGTAAAGAAGAAGGGGATCAGTCTTTTCCCAAGTAACAAGCAATAGGACAAGAGGAAACAGGCTCAAGTTGCTCCAGGGGAGGTTTAGAATGGTTATTAGGAAAAATTTCTTCAAAGAAAGGGTTATAAAGCATTGCAACAGGCTGCCCAGGGAAGTGGTAGAGTCACCATCTCTGGAGGTATTCAAAAGACATGTAGATGTGGTGCTGAGGGTCTTGGCTTAGTGGTGGACTTGGCAGTGTTAGGCTGATGGTTGGGCTTGGTGATCTTAAGGCTTTTTCCAACCTAAAAGACTCTATGATTCTATATCTGAGTCCAAATGGCTGATATACCTAGTTCCACTCTGCCTGAGGATGACTTTTTTTAATAAGGATTTCACATTTTAAAGTACTTCAAGTAGGATGGGTGCATTTACTTTAAAATAGGAAGAAAGATACAAGATATAAGATTTTTAAGGCCATACCCTTGCTGGTCTTTCAAGTTAGTAATGTTCTTCTTATGTTTGTGGAGTATTTCTGCCATTGGCAACCTAACAGGATTTTTTTCAGGGTTAAATTTTACATATTTTCACAAGCAATGTTATTACTCTAATCTCACTAGTGTGAGGTAGCTGCAAGATCTGCAGAATTTAGCTCAGGGGCTTGTAGCAAATGAAAGTTTGTGATTATTTAATTTAGATCATGTCATCATCTTTTTTTTTTTTTTTACTTAAAACAGCTCTTGTAGACCTTCACTGTGGTCTCGGTTCAACAGTCTTTCTAGTTCTCTGGTAATGATCTTCTGCATCTTGACAGCACTTTCTCAATGTACAGCATAAACTTACCTAGAGACTGAGAGTTTGAGCTGGTTGAGGAATGTGGGCTGTAGGCTAAAACTTTTTTAATTAGAAGTTTTCTGTTGGCAAATCTCATTTTGAGAAACCATTTTTCATTAGCTATATGGATCACAGTGAAAACACTGAGAAAAGTTTTCCAAATTGAAATCTCTCAGGAAAAAAAAAAAAAAAAGAAAGGAAAATGTCCTATCAATTGAAATTACATTTTGAAGTCTTTGATGTTTTATTCCATTTTTTCATGACAGAACAGCAGTAACAATACAGAATTCTGACAGACAGTGGAATGCTATGACATGGCTTGACTTAATAACGTGTAATGAGTTAATACATGGATAATGAAAGTAGTATAGAGTTTTAGATTTTTTTTTTAAATGCCTTTTATCACTTTCTGCAAAACTTAGAAGACACTGATTTTCATTTGAAGTTGCCATGAATAAAATAATTTCAAATGGGGAATTTGGTCATAAAGAGAAAGAAATTCTAAGTCTTTCAGCCACCTCTTAGTCTGAGGAGGCAGCATAGAGTCGTAGGTTTATAGAATGGTTTGGGTTGGAAGGGACAAACCATTTGGTTGGTTGACAGGACCATTTGTGGTCCTGTGGTGTAAAGTTGAGTGTTGAAATAATCCAGGTTAAAAAATAAAATATCCTAAAAAAAAAAGCTGTCTCAGAATAACAGTGTCTGATGGAATAAACTCCATGTCCATAGTAGTATAGATAAATGCCTGCTGAGCCACATCTGGCTCACATTCAGAGAAACTCATCACCCTTATCGTTGAACGCTGTGGACACAGTTTCACTTCAGTGATCTCAGGCTCTAATGACATATTCTTGTGGAAAGAAAGGTAACATCACTCTATTGACCTTTAGTCTCTTACATACCGGCACTTGAGCACAGTAGGTTTCCTTTGGCAAGGCTATGAAAGTTAGACAGCAATGTGGGCTCTGGTAATTGCACTGCAAGTTGGATTACGAACAAACACAGTCACTTTCTTAACAGGAATTCCCCTATTATAGAAAGGATGTAATGTTAGATTTCTTGTTTGTTTTTATGGTTTTATGTCTACGGAGCTTTTTTAACCTACTGAGCTTTTCTTCACTGTGCTTCAGCTTCCCAGGCTCCCTCCACGTGGATGATAGGACTTGCAAAAGTCCACCTTCATTACTAGGAGAAAAGGACCTGCTCAATCTCTTTTCTTCCTTTCTCGAATGACATATGAGAGCATCCTAGGATGCTCTGAAAGGGCTACAGTGTGTGTCAAGGAGGGCGCTGATAAAATAGGCACACTCTGACCATGTGTTGAGCTAATTGGAAGCATCCAGAAGTTATGTAGCACTATGATCAAAATAATGTATGCTGCTTCTGTAGCTACCTGAGCTGTATGGCTTCTGTATCATATCTAACTTGCATACATCTTCAAGAACATGTAGTTTTTCCCCTGGTTTATTGGAAGATTCACCTAAATCACGTGAAATCCACTAGAGCCTATTGGTGGCAACCATGACATGACTTACGTGGCATTTAGAGGGCTCCAAATGACCACAGTGGTGATCTGGAGTTTCATAACTTCAATTAGGAGAATGATGAACACTCTTCAGCTTCTGAAGAGTTGTTAGACAGAACAAAAGAACTCAGTTAGAGGAAAATTTGATCCAGAAGAGCCCTTTTCAGATGCAGTGACATTGCCATTATTTGAATTAAAGCATGGCCCTCTTCAGTGAGATTGGCAGATGACACTATGATATTAACAAAGACTGGCTGTGACTGTGCTTGCTAGCCATGATATTAATGTGACAAAGAGACAGCAGTAGAGAAAGGGTTTGATACATTAATCAGACAAAACACTGATTCTGATTTTAGAAGTAAAATAAATTCTTCCAGGAACTTTGGGAACTGTAGGTGCTTTCCTGATCGTTGTTCAATTCTCTTGAACATTTATGTTATCACCTTTTTTCAACTAGCTCTTTTCATTTTCAGTAGGAAAATGTCTCCTACTTTGTATCAAAGGGGTATACTTGATTTATGACTGTTTACCTGTCAGCTTGGACTTAACATTACCAAAAAGCAGGTTTTGTCCTTTTTCTGCAAGTACTCATTTCACTGAATTTCACTGAATTATTTTTAGAGTTGGAAGGGACCATAGAGATCATCTAGTCCAACTCCCCTGCTG
>JAOQGH010000001.1:206550701-206578872 GCA_025769975.1 Gallinago jamesoni | reverse complement strand
CTCCAGGCTAAAGAGTCCCAGCTCTCTCAGCCTTTCCTCATAAGGGAGATGCTCCAATCCTTGAATCATCTTTGTTGTCCTTCACTGGACTCTTTCACGAATTGTTATTTAATGAGCAGTCACAATACTGAATTCTAGGCTTTGTGAGTGGTCTGGTTTGACTCTATGTGACTCTCCATAACTTCCATAGGCTGTGCCTTTGCTTTTGTTTACAATACTAGCAGCATGATGGTAGACCCTCATTATTTCATGGCTTGTTTGCTCTAATTCCCTTTTCTCCACTCCTCCTAGTCCACCCTTTGCATCTATCCATATATTTCCTGGAGACAAATGTGAACAAACCTCTACTCAATTAATGTCACCTTTTTCTTTCCCAAACTTCACATGGTTCCCTTACGTTAATTAATGTCTGAATTCTCCGTTGGCTTCAGCAGATAAATTCCACATTTTTGACTGGTTTTAGAGCAGAAACTAATTCACTTTTTTTTTTTTTTTTTCTCTCCTGTTCCGCGCTACATTAAGAGTAGAATGACGTATTAAAAGCTTTGCTTTCTTATCCTCACACTAACATTTATATAAATGCTCCTATATCACATGGTTTTGGCCCTTGCAGAGTTCCTTGCAATCAAAAATCTCTGGGACATGAAAAGTAGGTCATATTTGATTTAGCTGATATATGATACTGTAATAATTTTTACTGATAAATATCTAATGTGCTATCATTTTTTATTAGGCATTTAGTAAGATTCAAAAGAGATCGTGTGGACAGCTAATTAAGAGCAACTATTCCCTTTAGCATAGAACCCTTGTTTACTAGCAAATTAGGAGCATTCAGAACACGTTGGATAGTTAGAAAATGAAGACAAATAACTAAATTCTTTTGGAAATGATACTAAGGGTCATTTTGAGGTATAAATTAATACTTAATCCTTAGATTTTGGTGAGAAGTCTGCTATGGAGTTCATGGTGGCAGGATGTAGACATAACATGCCTACATCCTTTCTCACATGGCAGAATCCTTTCTCACTCTTTTTGTCCAGTCTTGCCTCTGGAAGACAGTGGGTTCCAGGGCAACCTTGTAACCCACGTGGACACTGTTATGGACGTGTTTAAGTAGATTATTAGACAATGTCCTATCATGCAGTGCTACATGCCTTTGCTCTGCCTGGTGTTGACAATAGCAGGAGACAATATCTCCTAGTGGATTTAGGATCTGATCTAGTCTATATTTTCTGTTTTCTTATCAAATGCCTTTAACGTGGTTCTTTCTATCTCTTGCTATTCTGTGAGAATTTTTCTTTCTTTTTTTTTTTCTCTTCCTTTTTGAGTAGTGCTTCATGGAATCAGCTCAAACTGCCCAGAGTTTAAAGACTTTAACCCCAGAGAAAAATCAATTTACAGATGGCAATGGCATAATAAAATAAACATGTTACCTTCCAAAGTGTTTCGGAAACTGTAATTGGCCATTTTGTCCATGGATCCAGATTCATACTGTGTCAGGGACAGACAAAATTCAACTTCAGCTGAGGATGGGAGCCTTGGGGTCCTTGACTTATCGTTGTTCCCAGGATTGCGCAATATAGGCCCCTCACTTGTGGCGTTGCATAAAGCCTGTTGGCTGTTGTACTCTTCAGACCGAGTACAAATTACCTATATAAAACACTTTCTATTAGCAGAGTTGTAATTGTAAATAATAAAAGCAAACAAAAGAGGTACTTTGATTATTAATTTTTTAAAGTAGCAAAGAAAATGTACAATGTTAAAAGTATGTTGTAAGAATATATATTAACTTTTAAATTTTCTGTTTATGATTTTAATATAAACTGGGTTATTTCATGGAAGACACCCCTCTACTACAGTGCGCTTTTGGAAATAATACACTAGTCTGTATCTGAAACTACCCAAGTAGACTAAGGCATCAATTCTTATTTATGTCCTTGAAAAGTCACTGAGGCTAAAATCAGTGTTACCTACCAATGCAGGGGGACACAAATGGAGTTAAATCTGCTGCTGCAGTCACTAAATGGAGGCTTTTTGGCTGCAGCAGGCTACTGAACAAAGCCATAATCATAGATTTTCCTCCCCACACAGTAAGAGTCAGAATTTTTGCCTTAGAATATGAAAAAAAAATCTTTTATTCTGAACATATCTGTCTGTGTTTTGTCAGACCAAATGGATATTTAGTTTCACTATGTGTTGATGGTGCTATATGTACAAAATGGGAAAAGACATTGCTGTGGGGATGGACATATATCACCAGCTCAGATACCATAGTGATGGGTATTGGGAAAGGACCTTAAATAGAGAGATGAATACAGATATTAAATACTGTCAGAATCCAACATCGTTTATATAAATGTTCTGGCTTCACAAGCAAAGTCCAGTTACTATGACAGAACAAGTCACTATTTGTCAGATGATCTGTGGAAGATACCAGTCCAATTTGAGACTTCTGGAAGAGCAAAGTAGCTCAATGCAACTTCAAATCATAGCTGATTTGGCCAAGTCAAAGTCCTCCACATTTTCCACGGATTGGAAGTGCCCACACAGACTGTCAGTGTCACTAAGGTGCTGCTCAATATCTTTTTAAGCCAGAGTAATTTATTTGTTACATAAGGATGTGGGTCGTCTGATGACCATGAGCTTTTATAGTAGTTCTCACTGCATCCCCTGCTTGGCCAGTGATTGGAATAAGAGGGAGGATTTTTTTCATATTCTGGTACAATAAACCCACAGGGAGTTAGTATGAGTACTAACTCATATTTCCACTTTATATTCTTATATATATATAATGCCTGCCTTACATAAAGTCAGGATGGAGGATGGAGAAAAATATAATGACACAAGGATAAGCAGAAGATCAGGCAAGAGGGTCTGGTGGGTATGCATAGTGACGTAGCTGATGAATGAATTCTATGAAAATGAAACAGAGGAACAATGGCTCAAAACTCCCAGAAGTTGTTTTGTATCCCTCACAGGTAAGGCTGAGGCTCTGAACCAAAGCTGCTGTCTATTGTTTTATATTTTTTTTTTTTTTCTGAAAAACTCACTAAAACAAATAAAACTCCAAAGCACAGAGATTTCTTCAAAATATAAGACTCTGTGGTTAGCAAGTAATCAATGTGGTTAATGAGAACTTTGTCCCATTACTGAGTGAGACATCATAGGGGAGAAAACACATAACATTGAAACCTCCAGACTTCTTTCAGCCTGGAGGTGTACTTCTATTTCATGGACCGAAACGAGGAACAGGAAGGTGAGTGAAAGCAATCATATCTGCTGTGAACGGGTTGGAAAAACACGAGATTCTCTGTTAGTGAAAGAAATGAGTGGGAGATTCATTTCTCCAGCACTGGCTGTGTACAAATTGCCACACTGAAGCAACACTTTATAGGACAATCTCTGCAGTCAATAGAGAGAGGCATCTCCAGAGCGTGATTCAGCCCTTCTAAGCCAGATGTCTGGTAGGTGAGATGTACTTATCTCTAGAGGTGCCTGGCTCTCTCCATTGACTAAGGCAATGAAATAAAATTTGTAAAAAAAATCAATGCAGAAACTGTCTCTGGACTGCAGTTAGCAAGGGAAGCAAAATTAAGAGTGTTCAACTTAATGCTCTGCTTCTGCATTAGGATGGGGTGAATCACACCCTGAAGGCATGAATGTGCCTCTGAAGTGACTAAAGACAGAGCCAAAGGCAAGTTGCTTTGCTGCCTAACTAACTTCTGAAAGAGTGGAATGAGATGAGATGAATCTTTTCTAAGTGATTTGGCCACAAATTCACAGAAAATGTATGACAGAGCTGGTGATATAACCTAGATTTTTTAAGAATCTGGAGTTCTTAAATGATAAGTTTCCTATGAATATGAATGTCATGAATAAATTATTCTCATCTTCTTTTTTTCTTTTCTTTTTTTTTTTGGAAGAGATAAGAAAGCTTATGAGATAAATTTGTCCTTAGAGACTTCTCTATTATCTGAAAATCACCCTAGTCTATTAAAACTACTAAGATACCCTTGGGGGCTGAAGATGGTAGTCTAGCAGAGAGTTCCACGTACACATTCCCCCCAGAAGATTGTGCATTTGTTTTTTTTTATTTGTTTTGTTTTGTTTTGTTTTGTTTTGTTTTGTTTTGTTTTGTTTTGTTTTTGGGGGGTGGGGGGTGGATTTAATGACACAGGAACAATAGATGGTATATGGCAAGAGGAACACTAAGAAATATCCTCTTCCCACTCCTGTCAGAGATAAAAGCCTGATCTTAGAAATGTGTAGAAATATTCACCTTTTAAGTATTCTATTAAGTTGTGTACAATTTATTAAGTGCTCATGCTTAGAAATAGGCATAGAGAACACATTTAATTGAATAAGTAGACAAAATGAGTTGTTAAAATTAACAGGGTCTGGTTCAATTTTCAAGTTTGAACTGATCTCTCTCAATACTTAGAGTGGAAATCTACTTGTGTTTCAATGTTTTAACAGCCATTTTTAATTGTTAACACATTCCATAACTGTTAACACATTCCATAATTTAAACAAGATTGTGCCTCTAAGAGGGGTTCGGGCCAGGACCGTGCCTCTAAGAAATCTTTTTTTAAGAATACCCACCAAGAAGGGAGAGGTAGTGACATGGAGCAACCTCTAGTTATAAAACCAAAAGGTAGCTACTGTGCTGTTTCTATGATTGTTTTGTGTTACTGAGAGAGTTTATCCCTGTCAGAAGGAAAATAGGGGGATGATTCAGGCTGAGGGAGATGCTCTAGTAATTTCTTTGTTTATAAAAATGCACAGCCCTATGTTCCTAGAAGTGCATTAGTGAAAAAGCCAAGTGCATCTTGGCTGATGGAGCTCAGCTTATTTCCCAGTTGGTACCTGGCTTAGAAACTACATACATGTGGATTTTCTGTTCGGCTCTGCTTCTTATAGTTCTTAACTAGGTCCATGTCTTCTTCTACCTTCTCTGCCCTGCCATCTTCTATCTTTTTGTCCTCTCCCCACTGCCCTGAGGATATATCCCTGTTGAGTCCTAAAGAGGAATAACATGATGCTTTCAAGGCCAACTTTTCAGATTTTCAGACAGGGAATCTTCAAATGATTGCTCAAATCTATCTAACAAAGGAACATTTCCCCTTAGTTCTGTTTACCCATTTCAGTGAGATTTCATGCAGCTGTTAACGGTATGAGGCTTTTAAATAGTTAGAATGTTGTGTGTTTTTTTCCATTTATGTCTCAGTGTAGCCCTGTCTGAATAACTAAATTCATTCTAAACAAAAGCTAGATGCTATAAGGCACCTGGTAACTCATAGTCAAGAAATGGCAACATAAGGGGCAAGAATGAAAATGCTTCTCTGTGATCTTCTGGTATTTGTTCTGAACTAAAAATGAAAGTCTAGCCATAAGATGAGGCAGGATGCTTTTCCAGAAAGGTGCAACTTAGGCAATATAAATTATGAGTCTATCCTGAAGAGATAATTTGCTGTTTTATCAATCACATGATATGTAAGTGGCAACAGAATATAGGTCAGTTAAATGGTTCTTTCTGAATGTAATCTGCATAAAGCACACACAAAATGGGTCACGTCACTGCCTTCTTTTCATTCAGAGGGAGGAATTTCTACCAGAAACTTGCTGTTTTAACACAGGATATTTTTTAATTTTTGCCTTTCAGGACAGTCCTGAGCAAATTTCTCATTTCACCCTGCATACTCAAACTGCACCCGATGTCTACTTTCCTGTATTCACCGGCTCCAGGAAAATTGCTAAGAAGATATTCAGAGGAAAAGCTTATGTAAGTAGTTAGAAGAGCAAATGCCAGTAGATGGCAGTCCAGAATATGCAGCATTGCTCCTGGCTCTTGTAGCACCCAGCAAAAAAATCCCTCCGTGTACTGCAGTTGAGATCTTTAGCACAAATCTCTGTATCGTTTCTTAGAGAACAGACTGTAAATGTGTGGAAGCGTTGCTGCTGTCTCACACTTTTTCAGAAACGGGAAACCCTTTTGTCTTTTAGTGTGCAAGTGCCTGCACAGACTAGCCCTTGTGCCTAAATAAAGTGAATTACATTACAGGAGTCTTCAGCAGTGTTCAGTCTTTTGCTATTTTTAAATTAAAAGCTTTAGAAGTTTTAGTGACAATTTCTTTTTAATTGCTTTGGATTTACCAGGTCTGTACTCACAGAGGCATGCAATCCAGGTAATATATACCTCAACACTTGGAAAAAGGTAATTTTCTATGGTATTGAAATAGCCACTCACTTACAAAGTGACCTGAAGTTCGTTAGTTTGCTGGGGAAGTACAGCCACTCAAAGGGTTAATCCACATCTCTGCTTCCTTTAGAGTGGGTCCCTTGCTCTGCTTTTTTTCTGAGCCCACCAAGCGGGACTTCTGTCCCTGGCCAGAAACTATATCAGCATGTTTTTCATAGTGCTCCAGTTTAATATAGCCTAAAAGAACCACTTCAGACTACAGCCAGAGCAACGACAAGACTTGCTTATCTATGGGGTGCCCATCCCATCTCTCCAAGGGTGTGATGTGGGCATTTCATGGCCCTTCTTGATGCATCCTCATATCTCCATTTGTCCTACGTGAAGTCTAGACTCCTGAACTGGAGCCTTGTGGCCAAAAGAGATTTTGCATTGATTCATCGCCTTTCTCTGTCTGTCTTTCTCCACTTATTCTTACATTCTTCCTTGGGAATAACATTAAAGTGCAGCCCTCATGCTGGATTTAAAATGTTTGGCAATTGTAAAGAGGTTTAATTTTTCCTTTTTTTTGGGCTGCATTAGGGCTTGGCATAATCTAATCCTAGTAAGTGGCATCCAGGAGGCATTTACTCACCAAATTGGGAAAATGCAAGGAAATCCCCAAATAACCCACAACAGAACAAAGTGTACTTTGAGAGTTTGCTTTTATAGGTAGAACTTTAAAAGGTGCTGTATCTATAGCAGATCAAAAAAATTTTAAAAGGCTGTGTATATTTATATTTGGTTCTTCACGTATTCCTGAATATTAGCAGGAATGGAAAGGTAAAACAGGCAGAGGATTGAATGGGGAAAAAAAAAAAAAAAAGAAAATCTCGAAAACAAAAAACAAAACCCAAAGCTTCAAAGAAATTCTAAGAAACATCTTTGTGCAAGGATAAAGTCATTAATCATCTTTCTGACCCCCACAGCACATGCATTAACTGGAGGAGCTGTGAAACTCAGGCTAAAAGGAGATGAGACAAACATGAATTGACAGCACTGAAACAAATCCAGAGCCTTCAAGGTATTTTCTCAGCCTTCAGTAAAAACTGGCCAAGTTCAATCTCTTTGCTCAAAGGCAGCCCAGAACTGAGGGGTAACTTACATCCCTCTCATCGCCTCAAAATGGTGTTGGGGTGGAGTAGGAAACTCGGTTATCCATTACTGCTGAAGTTTTCATTAACACTTTCTGGTTTGGCAGACTGCGATTCCCTGCTCTCTGGCTGTCTCCAAGCTGTAACCTTAGTGTTGCTGTCTCCATGTCTACCCCAAATTCATGAAGACGCAACTCTCTGTGAATAGGTTTCTTTTTCTAGTGAATTATTAACAAAACCATTTTTTTAGGAAATCCATTATCTATTAATTTATACACCTCTGAAGATGTTTATCTTTTACACTACGCGACTCCTGAGCTAGCATGGCTACGTGCTAGAGAACAGCCGGGCAACCTCAGGCCAAGCGCTGCTGTCAGCCACTCATGATCCCATGGAAGAAGGGGACTTACTATGAGATTATAGTGACATAAAGAGGCTGAGGATACTCAAGTGGCTGTTCCTGCTGTGCACGGGTCCTGATTCCCTCAGGCTGGGGTACAGAGGTGTGGCATGTGGACACTTATCTCTTTGTAATAGGAAATGTTCCAAATTTGTGATCCATTTAAGCTTATCATCAGGACACCAATCTTAATAAACTCTTCTTTTGCAGAGGCTGTTGGTTTTTTAATTTACCAGCCTGTAGCTCATACCGAAACCTATTAAGTTGCAATAAAAAATGAAGTCACTGAGTTCATGAGATACTTGGGTGTCCTCAGTCCACAAGCAGATGGATATAAGACTTCGGCTGATTTAAGAATCAATAATTGTTGGTTTCTGGTGTTTGTATTTTTGAAAATTTCCTGCACTTCTTTAAGATGGACATAAAATAGTGCTTCGAATGTTCCACTCAAACTATTCATCTAGCAATACAGCTCCCTGATAAACTGTGCTTAGAATTAAACAACTGTGTCTGAAAAGCTGAATTTTGTATTTCTTACGAAGTCATATTTTCAAGTAATGGATCTAAAGTGCTGTCATTATTAGTTCGGGAGCATTAAGTCCATTTTCTATTTGTGTAACTTCTTTCCCTTTTGTAGTAGCTTTGCGTTTGTGTAAGTGGTTCTGCAGGGTGATACAGAATGAAGTGCTAAGGGAGATTCTCGGTGCTTGCAACAGAGAATTGGCTGCAGGCTTACACCAGCACATCTGAGAACAGACAGCTCTCCGCGTTATGCAATTACTTCTCTCAAGCAAATTTTCTTGTAGGAAAGACAAGATACAGGGGGCTGGAGTTGGTGGTAAACCCCACAATAGCCACAATAGCAAATCTAAACCAGCATTTAAATTCTCCTGCTTTATTTCTTCATCGTCTGCCTAGCACACTGTGGGGATCTCCAAACTCTAAGGTTAACTACCAGCAGAAAAATTCTGCTTTTATTTGCAGAAGGCTTTTTATGCATTTGTGTCTCCACTGACTTCAGCTATTTCTCCAAATTAGACCTGGTGCAGAGGAAAACAGAATTTCACCCACTACTATTTAAGTGAGATATAATAATTATCTTTTTAACAAAACCATTATCTGGAATAATTATAGAAATGGGCACTAAAACAAAAAACTCTCAAAATGTCATGGAAGATCTCTATTTCCCACATAACCTTCCATTAAGTCGGCATGGAATTGTGAAATTTGGTAAAGCATTAGTAGGTGTCATGCAGTCCTAATTCTGAATACAACACTTGAATCATCACAAACAAGTAACTGAAAACATGAGAAAATCCTTTCCACCTACCCTAAAACATCAGCCGAGCAAACAAATAAAACCACTAAAAATTCCCAAGTCTTGCTGGTAAAAACAGAGGCAGGAATCAAAAGTTTCACTTAGATGATAAACATGAGAAAAATGTGGACAGATAATTCACTCAGCTCAGTGGTAACAGCAGCATGTTGAAGAAAAAGTAAGGCGAAAGCAAGAATTTCAGCATGTATTCATGGGTATCCATGTTGCCATGGCAACTTCTCAATGGAATAAAGTATTTTCTCCTTTCTTTAGGGATTAAAAAAAAAAGGGGGAGAGATGCTGTTCTGCAAATAGGCACTTTCCCTTTTTTTCGATAAATCTATAACTATTTCCTAACATAGCAGGCATTGTTTTGTTATGCTTTGGGAAGAGACTTAAAATTCTAAAAAGGACACTGTATTATAGATGTGTTATTCAATAGGTTTGTCTTGCCCTCTTTTTATTTTGGATGCTTATTAAAAGCCTAAAAATTCCATCACATTTCTGGATCCTCCTCTTTTTTTTTTTTTCTTTTTTTTTCTCTTCTCTTGCTGTTTAGCTACAGAGCTTGGATAATCAGCATATTCTGCAGCAGATCTATGGCTGGTTTCCGTTTCAAGCTAAGGCTTTTTTTGATTTTATGGAGTGAGATTCTGATCTCTTACTCTGTGCTACTTGAAGTAATAGCATTCACCAAGTTATTCCATCATAAGCAATTGTTTAAATTTGGATTCAAAGCTAATAAAGAAATACCAGTTTGTGTTGTATCTTCACCCCAAACTCACTGACTGAAAACGTAGATCTGTTCAATCTCTTTCATTCCTTCTCTAGATAAGGCAGCGGAGATATACACAGATAGAAGATGTTAAAGGGGAATAATTCCCTTTGAAGGTCAAGTTATTGTAGCCCTGTTTTTGGAAATTTTGATAACAGTGTAGCATTTCCAGAAGTGGCTGAAAAATATAAGTGATGAGCACTCATTTTCACAAATTACTTGGAAAACTTCAGCAAAGGACTTCAGTGCTTTTACATAAATATGCTGACACTGAATTTGTTTTAAACATAGCAAAATTGTTACTGTCACACCTGTTAAACTTATACAAAAAATATCTGTTAAAACAACTTGCTTCTTAAAGAATTGTCTATATTTTCAGAGTTTATTTGTGGGAGCTGACCTTAAATTAGAAGTTATAGAACTGACTGGGATGGATCAAGTCCAAGAATATGGATATGATTAATAGTACCTTAGAAAAAATGAATTAAACATAACTATCTGACCCCTCCAGGTCTTTTAGAAAATTCTGCTAGTGTCTTGCTGATTCCTTTATGCTACCTGCCTCCTACTGCCTTGGTTATCTCATCCAGTACACTGTATTGCCAGCTCCCCTTGACACATGTAACCAGTGCAATTTTAGTTTCACTTAATGCACTTTAACACTTGTACTGTTTTCACATAAGTCTTTATTCAGTGCAGTGAAGAGCAGCATCAGATCGACTTCATTATGGTAATGCAATCTAATTAAGTTAGGAGAGTTCATCCAGACTCGTGCTGCTAGAAGTGAGCAGAATCTTGGGAAATGGGATGAACACTCATGCTTGTAGCTATGTCTACTTCATGGCAGTGAGGCCAAACAGTGTGAAACAATTTATGTCTATGTCTATGCCACTAAAACCATCTTAGCCTCCCAAACAAGGTTGCTGTATGCAAACATTCTCCTGGAAATGATCCCTGAAAGGTACCTGTTTGGGGGAGAATGTCTTAAAATAGGCCCATTAGAGTATATAGGAATGTTTGAATTTACAGTCCATACAAAGTCTATATTGTTCAGAGGACACAAATCAAGACCAAATAAATTATAAACAGCCCCATTAGTTGCTGTTTTGTAACTCCAGAATATCAGAGAGCTGATGGAGCTTGTATCTCTTTCACTTTCCATTAAATCACTAAAAATGCCCAACCTTCATTTGGGCTGTTGCTGCAGAAATAAATAGAACAAAGATAGATTTAAACCAACATAATCATAGACTTCAGTGCCAGAAGGGACTCTTGCTATTGTCATGATGGAGTGTGTCTATGGAAGCCAATAGACCTTTGTCACTGTATTTTAGGCGATGTGGCAGTAATGAGCAAGAGACAAAAAAACCTAGAGACTCTCAGTGTTAGAACAGCACAGTATAGTTCAGCTATATGAGAACACATCAGCTACATAACTATGAAAATTTACCTTGGTTTAATTTGCAGTGCTTTTAAGTGGCAGGAATAGGTGTTGCCTTTACTTCTTAGTTCCTTTGACCAACAGAGATTACTTCTTATATATCTTTTGAACCACTGATGTGAATGACACAGCTGCTTCTTCTGAAATCTAAAGATTTATTTTGTTTGTTTGTTTGGTCATTTTTGTGTGGTTTTTTTTCATTTGAAAGCAGAAAAGTTTCATTAGACAGTTTTTGACTCTTGGAAAGAGGAAGGCACTGGGAGAGGGGTAGAATCTCTGAAAACTCTTTGTGTCTATTTCCATCATTCAGTCATCAATTGTCTTGCAATTTGGTTGTATGCTACCAATTTGTGTACCTAAATCCTACTTTTTCTCACCTGATTGCTTCAACAGACCTAAGCCTGTTTAGTCTGCTAAAGGCCATGTCTGAACACAAAGACATAAGTTCCACCTTAAAATTAGTTTCTTAATTAAGCAGCCTAAATCTTACAGTCAGAAAGAGGCAGAGGGACAAACAAACAGCTCTAAATGAAGATTAAGTCCACATAAAATCTGGTTTGCTCTCTGGTAGTGCTTACTTTCTCTCCAGGAATGTCTAAGGGAATGCAGCATGGCTAAGCTCCCAGCTCGTGCACCTCACTTGGTAGGATAATTCTGGCAAAATTAGCCTTTCCCTTCCCTTTCCCCTTGGCCTGTCCTTACCTGCCATGAGGAGAAAAATGATGCTGGGCTGAGTAAATTGGGGTTGGTGGGATGTCTGCCACCCATGTATTCATCAGTGCAGATCGCACAGTCCTCAGCATCTCTCCAGTCCCAGTAGGGGATGGTGAAGTTCTCATCACCTGTTATCTTCTGGATCTCACGTTCCCACATCAGCAGAAAGACCCGATGCCACGGCAGAAAACCAGGAGCTTCATGAGCAAAATCAATGTCCCTCCACACATTGGATCCACCTAAGAGTGTGTCTCGAGAGGCATAATAATGCATCCACACAAAGAGATCATACACGTTGATGTTTCTGAACATGGGGTTGGAGCCGTTGTTCATCTGAGTGTATGTGCCAGTAGCAATAACATACTCCTGGCTAGGGGTGTTCTTTGCCAAGTTAAGGTAGGCAAGAAACTTGTCCTTCTCACTGGTGGTGAGCTGGAAGATATTTCTTCTTGTTCTCAGTCGCCTTTCGGTGCAGTTGGGTCCTGAGAAACCAAACTTGCACTCGCCACAGTTGAATCCCATGAAGTTGCCTTCGCATCTACATGTCCGGTTGTAAAATATAGAGGGCCAGTCCTCTCTGTCATCCACTCCAGAGAAAGGGAACTGTGGTCCCAGTGGAGCCTGAGACAGTAGGATGTTCTGGCAGGACCCTCTGCTGGAAAGCTCCCCACAAGGGGACCCATCTCCATCCCAGGGGGGACAGCACTCCTTCCTCAGCAAGCTCTGTGTGTTTGCACAGGCTCTGGGAAACTGGCCAGTGGACGGCTGGAAGATGACTAGCAGAAAACCCATGGCAAACAGCGACATCCTCACAGAGAAGCAGAAGAGCATAGGTGTTACGCTTCAGTGCATGGAGTGCTCTCTCTGACCCTTCCAAAGTCCTGCCTGTGAAAGAAATTCCTCCCCTCCACCAGGAATGCTTCACTGCTGACTTCTGCTACAGTGCACCCTCCAATATCCTTCCCCATTCCTAGCCTGGATGCATTTACACACAAAATACATTTCAGGGTTAATCTGATTATCACATGTTCTGGGTGAAAGGCAAGTGACTTTTTTCCCCACCCCCTACAGGTTTGAAAATACAGGCATTTATTATGCACTTTCATCTTCTGCCTAGCACATGATTGCTTTCCTCTGGCAATAGGAGAGGAAGTAAAAATTAAAATCTGGACACAGCAACAATTATCAGCTCTTCAGATTCTTTGTTTGATTGCATGCTTTATAGTAAGTGGTTGTTTAAAAAAAGACCCAAAAGAATCTGATCACTTAAATAAGCACAGTAAACCTAAGAATAAGTAAAAAAACACAATGTGGGAGTAAGCTATCTATTTTTTTAAGAAAAAGCAAACATAATATGTGGTCAGATTAAGTGTGAACATAGGGCAGAACAAGAATAAATGGTTTGGCTTGGCAGTTTTATATTTCAGTGTAAGCTGCCTTTCCTGGGCCAGCACACAGCAACATAACTTTACAAGGGAAGCAATAAACTCTTCAGAAAAATATAATTTTTTTTACCTTAGAATCCATAGCACTTTGACAATTAATGAGACGCTGAAATCTGCACCCAAATCTTCTCTGAAGGTTTTGGGGGAAATACAGGCAATCTACCAATAGATTTAGAGAAAGCACTTAAAGCAGTTGTCTCTGGAGCTGGAAAACAAATCTTGACTCCTGTTTTTCTCCCATCAGGCAATTTGCAAACACTGTATCTACATTCTTTACTCAATATGTTACTGGGCAGCCTCCAGACCACCCACCTCTTTCTTCTTATACATTAGCCTGATGAGAGCTGTATGTGTGTGGCATTAGAAGTTATATATTCTGTGAAGTTGTCCCTTGAAGCAAAGGGACAGAGCTTTGCTGTTGGGCAATTTCCACGAGTTATCCACAGTTTTCTTCAGCTACCACTGTTATTAGTAGGAGCTGTTTTGTTGGCTTCATTTTTTTTTTTTTATAAAACATTGTGAATTATTTCCTTATGTTTTGGGAGATACCCAACAGGGCAGGAATAATGTATTAGCAAAAAAAAAGTGAGAACTTTGCTGGGAAACGATGCCTTTTGCTGGGATCAGCAGGTCATCACATGACCATGCTGAGGAGCACGAGGTGCTTTAATCCTGTTGGTTTCTATGCCTCAGGTATTCCAGGAGATTATCCCTGAGTCCCACTGCCAGCAAGCCCGTGATGGGGGAGCTTGGAGCAAGAAGTGCAAAGGAAAAGGAGCTGCTTTTTCAGAAAACATTTCTAACGACAGGCTGATGTTTACTATTTTTTTGACTGATTCCCCTGGTTTCCAAGCTAGGCTTGTAAAACAGATTTCATCACAGAAATGTTACTTGTTTGATTTATTTTATTTTCTCTGTGCCTGGCTGTTTGGGAAACCTTTGCAATTTATTTCATTTACAGTTCCTCCCATGGAGGCTAGTGCAAAACTACTATATGTGAGAAGAGACTCATCTCTGAGGATAATGATTTTCTTTTCTTTTTCTTTTTTTTTTTTAATCTTCACTGAAAAGCTACCAGGATTGAGAAAGGCCTGAGGCAGAGCCTTAGAGCGAACCAGAAAAGCCCTCATATATATATTTAGGCAGACATTCATACACACATATACATTCAATATTCTATTTTTATATTCAAATGAGATTTTATGTTCAATGTTAAAAAAATAAGAATTTAAGCCTTGATAGTTGTCATATGACAAGTTTCTGAAGCAGCTGGTTAACAGAGCAATCCTTTGTGAAACGATATGAATGAGAAACTCTGAATGAAGAATGAGATGGCAGAGCAGCACACGCCCTTCTTGACCTACTATTGAGCACAGTCCAGTGTTGAGTAACTGTCAGTGATTCAGATAATAATTGAAAAAAACCCAAAATTTCTGAATATCAACTGCCATAAACAAATAAGAAAATATGTGCTCCTATTCCCATGTGTGACTGTAGAGTCACCAAAACATGAGACAGTCACACCTTACATGTTGCCTCTGGGCAAAATTCTCTTTATTAATAGAGGCCTCACAGGACTTTTCTTTTCTTTTTTTTTTTTTTTTTTTGTGCTTCAACACAGAACTCTTTATTTCATTGTTCATCTAAAAAGAAACCAAAACATTAAATCTGCCTTAAGTTTGTCCATAATTGTATTTAGTCTTTTTGACTGAAAACTCTTTCCTTCATGTTTTGCCAATGGGTTGGCATCATCTTGCCATATGTTTTGAAGGACCCATTTCTCACTTCTGGGTGACCACATTTGAGCATGGGTCAAAACTTACCCATTTAAGGTCCACAAATGCTGTGTGCACCATGAGATCAGTGTGGCTAAGGCACACCTCTTTTCTATTCAAGAACAAAAAAGACAATGGTGTCCATGCCCAACTTTACTTGATTCCAAAACATATATGATCAGGAATCACTTCTTCGTTTGGTCTCATAGGGGCAACCTTCAACCACAGACGAGCTTGGGGCTCTGCCTCATGTCACCATATCTTAAGTCCACCCTAAATTTAGCTATTGGATCAGTTGAAGTATTGGTTCCAGTCTAGAAGAGTAGACCAATAGTGCTAGTACTTAATAGCTGAGTGGTGTTTTTATTACAAGGTCCTTAGGCACTTCATAGAGATGTCAGTAGTTACTGAAAGGAAAGAACCCAGACACAGTAGTGAGATGTCTTCCTGAGGTTCATATGTTTGCTTGCTTGTGGCATTAGGATCAGATTTTCAGCATCATTCAATGGCAAACCAAACTGTTCTTATAGACATGGCCTTTAGCTCTCTGATGTGGTTATGGACAAAGAAAAGGAACAATCCAAGTAAAAGACAATAGCATTGAAAGGGGATTCATATTGCCTCATAAAAATAACTCTTAGTCTCCTCAGATCTGACTGGGCTGACCTTTGAAAGATAATTTCTTCGTTTTGGAAGATGTCACAAGAAATTTCAGTTCTGATCTGCTCATACTGAAGCAATCAAAGTTTTGAGTAATATTAGTGAGTTTTAAAAAATTCTGACAGCTGGATGACATTTTGAAGGAAGCATCTCTCAATATTGTTTGTTAACACTTTTTAGGAATTCTGTGGGGATTTTAAGGTCCAAATGTCTATATTGAATGGGGGAAAAGTGAAATTTGGGATGGAAAAATGGAGAATAATTTTTAATTATAATTACTTTAAAAGTCAGTATAAAAATGTGAAGAAACAAAGGCTGGATAGAAAAAGTTGGTGCTGTTCAGTTCCAGTGGAGAGAAAAACAGTCAAGAGAAAAACAAACAAAAAAAGGGTTATTTGAGATAAATGAGTACAAGGACCTTTTGACAATGACAGACCACTGACAAATGGAAGGAAAGATAGCCTGTTAACCAGCCAGAAAATTCAGTCGGACAAACCAGTAGTCCCAGATTGTGCTTTTGGATCCTTACCTTGCTGTTCAGCATCAGCAAGGTGCACTGCACAAGGCACCTGGTTTCAGATGTTTTCCTGAGCTCCTGCTGAGCTCACATTTCATGTAGCTGAAGGACAAAGCGTCGTTTTTTTCCCTTGCTCCATGACCCGTGTGCCAGATGGAGCTATCAGACACCTCAGTGATTTGCGACTGAGCCAAATCTAGCTTCTGGCCCCCAGGAGAAAGAAAGCGGGAGTGAATGTAGGGTGATGACACTTGTCATAGATACTAAGTTGTGGTGAAAGCCACAATGAAAAATCCATCTCCTAGTTACTGATAAATGGGAAGGGGAAGTTTAAGAAGAGTTTTGCTTACCATTAAGAACCATGAAGCAACTGAGCATTTAAACATTACACAAGGAAGAGGAAAATATTTAATTTCTATTCATCAGCTTTTTATCCTTAGGTGGAAACCCCCCCGAGTTTCTGATTAGAAAGTAAGAATTTCGGTAAGTTTACTCCTGCTAATCAAAGCTGTTTACTAAGAAGTAGACTAGAAACTTCTACAAACTTTTTAGCCTAAGACAAAGAGCTCCACATCTATTACTACGATATTTGAAGATCAGGCTTAAAGACCTGTTTGAGTGTATGAAAGTAGCACAACCCTAGGCTGAAAAGTTATTCTGAATGCTGTAGGTAACTAACTTTTAGCTGAAGAGCAGCATACCCAATATGCAGCCCATACAGCTGATGGAATGATAGAGGTAACCATGGGCATATTCAACCATGAGTTGGTTGGGCGCCTAATTTGAAATTCGGTGCAAGGTTCAATTAAGTTTGGCATGTGCAGCAATTCAAAACACTCCAGTCACCACAACCAGCCTCAGCCCTGAACTCTTGCAGAAAGAAGTCACAGGTGCAGATGGTTTCCCGGGCCAAAGTTTTGATACCATGGTTATGAAGAGCAACTGCACTAGCAGATCAACCCCCTTCCCAGTCCTCATGTAACCTGGTCCATGCATGAATCCCCAGGCTCAGCACTATTGAATCAGTCAGAGAAGACAAGGTCTGTGACCATTTCTATGGGCTTTATACTGCATGTAAAGAGGAGGGCTACCTGTTCTAGCAAAATAATGAAAGTGTGGACAGATGCTATTTGTTCAATTACAAACCCTGCTGGCGCAATGTTAATCTATCCATTTTAACATCATCAAACCAGTGAGTTTTACTGGATCAGTACTTTTATTACATGGTCGTCTTATTTTTGATCTGATACTGGGAGCCCTGGAGAGACATACTTAGTGCACCAGAAAATAGGTATTCAAAGTGGTCTGAAAACGGGCTAAATATTACAGGTAACATCTAGGAGTATGAAGAAAAGACATTGATCTGTAGTCCAAAGCAAGAGAGAAGAGGCGCTGATGCAATCAGAGCAATAAAAGTATAGAAAAACCAGCAAAAGACAAAAGGCAGTTTTCCCCTGTTATAGACGGAAGATAGCATGAAAGTAGGTACTGACCTACCAAACTATAATCTACAAGGTTTTGGTTTGTGCTGCAGGTGACCCAAAACCTATCTGATATATATCACTCTGATGACGGAAAGACAGCCAAAGGGGATGGTGAGGCTATATTTTCTATAGCTCTGTTACACTTCACCTCTGCTTTCAGCTCTTTGCTAAAGGCAGCCTGGCTTTCAGCTTTTGGGAGCATGCTGGGCAGAGTGAAAATTCTGGTGGGTCTGAATGCTTCCCTGATAGCTTTCAGAGGAAAAGTATGATACAATTTTTTACTACTGTGTGGCTCATACGTGAATTTGGCCTTGATAGCAGGCTAAGGCCCAGGTTTAACTAGGTGGATAATAGCATGCTGGTTCAGGAAATCCCTGTCTCGTCTACCAGCTCACTGAGGCTGAAAGCACAGAAAGTTTTTCAGCAACCTACAAGGAAACTATTCATATTTCTTTTTGATGGTTAATATTCTGCTTATTTTCCAAGGGGAACTGGCCTGCTGAGGGGTTAGACAAGCACTCTAACACATGCAAAACTACTGGTGGAAACAACCAGGGGAGAGGCAAGGCCAGCCTTTGCACTGTCGGAGGTCTCTTGGACTAGCTCACCCACTTGGCAGAGCCACATCCTTTGCCCTTGTGTCAGGTACCCCACAGCTGTGTCTCAATCAACTGCAGAGTCTTATTCTCACAGTTAAAAACCTTAAATCTTTCTCCTCCTCTCCAGTGTCCTCTGATAAACTTAACTCTCTGCAGGTTGACTGAGGGGAACCTACCTCCTGGGCCACCTACTGTGCCAAGCTCCTCTTCAGAAAGAGCTGTGTCTAATAAGTGCCTCTGGGCCCTTCTCACAGACTTGTCCTGCTCCATTTATCCAGCTCTGCAGAGACACAGAAGAATGATAAATAACTCCTAGTAGCTGCCTGTTGGTTTTGTGTGTGTGCATGCTTTGCAAAACAGATAATCAAATAGTGTATTAAAAAACATGAGAGTGACATTTAGAAGAGAGCAGGTCTCAGCAGCTCCTGGTGGTAAGGCAAACAGGGTTTTGCAGTCAAAAACTAAATTTGGAAAAGGAATGAGAGAATCAGTTGGGATTGGTGCGTTTATATTGAACAGCTGGGACCCTCTGAGGCTGAGGTCACCTCATATAACCTCTTCTAAGCCACAAGCAGCTGGGCTTCCATGAAACCTTGACTTTGCTTGTAGATAGAAGGTGGAGTCAAGCATCAGATAAGCAGTTCATGTGCATATTTTTCTCTTAATTTTAAACACACACTATTTTAGTAATAAATTGGTCCTTTTAACATACTACCAAAAAATCCTTTAAATACTCAAACGTGGTGAGGAGAATGCTACAGTTGTTCTAAAGCAAATCCCAGAGATTTGGTGAGGTAAATAAAAACTTTGTGAATTGGAAAAGACGATGACTTTTCCATATCTATAGAATAACCTTTAAAATGAAAAAAAAAAAATCAAAAAAAAGTGATTAAATGTGGTTAGTTCTAGTGGAAAAAAATATGCACAGCAGAAATTATTCTCATATGTTGCACTCAGACTCTTTCATTTGAATACTCTCCTGCAGTGAGCTTTACCTCTTCTGGGTTTGAAAAGCAGTTTGGTTGGCTAGACTTACAGATATCTCAGAAAACTCCTTAAACATCATGACTTTTTATTGCTAATTGGTTCTTACTGTCTGCAGCTTTTGCTTTGCCTGAAACCCCCTTACCTTGGTAACTCTGGTAGAAGGAGCAAATCAGGCTGTCGGAGACCATAATATACAGGCATTTTCCATGAGACACAATGGGAGAAGGAAAATGTTCCCTAATCTCCCAGACTGTGACTTGTATCAATGTTTATTATTGCAAGATTTCCAAGCAGGGGCCTCCCATGCTGCAATGGGCAAGAAAGAAATGACCTGCAAGTCCAACGTGCCCACAGGAGAATGACACGTGTCTTCCTTCTGCTTCTCTTGCTCTGCAGAGTAGACAAGATCATGGGGTTCTTCAGTCCCAGATCATTTCAGGGAGAGAATGCAGATAATAGAGAAGACAATTATAATAGCTCCACTCACATTTCAATTAATTTAAACCTCTCTACAGCATATGAAAGATAAGGGAAAAAGACATACATTGTTTAAAATTCAAAAAATCTTATTAACCTTCCATAACTGTCTGACAATACTCAAAGGCCCAGCTACACAAAAGACTCAAATATTAGATGTAGTCTCTGATTCTCTCCCCTTCCAAATAATGACCGTAATGAAGAATCAAATTGTACTGAATTTGACTTTCTCTGTAGAACTTGAATAATTAATCCACAGCTAAATAAATATATAAATAAGACCTTGACATTCAATTTCACTTCAGTGCAAATAGCGGATAGGAAACTCAGTTTCTCATGATGCTAACTCTCTGAGTAAAGAAAAATGTCTTGGTAAGACATTAAGCACTTGGGAAAATGGGGAAAAAAGGTCCTTCCCAAGTAACGTACAATGATTCTGATAATAGCTGACAGTTTTGAGTAACACGGAGAAGGTGAGTTATGAATTATTTTTCTAATTTTTCTCCTTATTTTTTGCCATTAGGATGCAATATGTTTGAAACAAGCCAAAACAGAATTTTCTTCCTAAAAGTCATAGTTAAGTTACTAGATCCCTTGTAGCTGAAAATTTTCATAGGTTCAAAAACTGACTAGACCAATTCAGTAAGAAAAAATTATCAAGGCCTGTTAAGTACAAACACACCGTCTCTGGCTGCAGAAGTCTAACTTCTGGAGGAAGTCTAGAACCCTAAATTGCTTGAGAAAGGGGGAATCACTCCGGGGAGATGTCTCTACAAACTTGTTCTGTTCTCAGACCCATAGAGCATCTGCCATGGTCCAATGTGGGGGGAGGATAATGGACAAGATGATCCTTTCATTTGACTATTTCCTTAACAAAAGCAATTGCTCCTTTGCAGCCAGGGCATGTTTAGCACATGTGTCACCAGGCAGTTCCTGGTCTCTGCTTCAGAGCAGTGCAAAAATAACGTCTCCTTGATATTCAACAGCAAGATTCCCAGAGTAGTTAGAAAGAAGAATGCACAAAAATTTGAGGTTTATTTTAAAAAATGAAAAGTAGGCCTGTTTTTAACTTTTCAGAAGAAAAAGCAAAAAGCTGGATGAAAGAAAATAGATTTTGTGGCCAACAAATCAGATTTCTTTGAGGTTACTCACATTGATACGGCAAATATTATTTGTGCACCATTTATAGGTCCTGGGAGAGTTCATGTAGCTAGAAAGATATTTGAAAGAAATGAATGGTCAAGTACTAGGAAGTCCTTTCTTCTCCCTAAAACAGAGAACATAAGTGTAGAATATACCAAAAATAAATAGTTTGGAAAGTGATGCATCAGTTAAGCAGAGTACTAAGATAAGTACAAAGACAAATTATAGAGGTTTATTTAAGCAGAAATATGTTTAGTATTTCTGACATAAGAGTTAATAGATTCTGTGACTAGAATGTTTAAGTTAACTTTAAATTATTTAAATTAATTTATTAACTTTAAATTATTCCTAGTCACATGAGATCGTCTTGGCCTAAGCAATTTTATTATTAGACTCTTTTTGTAAAAAAAAAACATTTCCAGTAAAAACATAAAAAGTCTTGAGAGGAAAGGCTAATTTCAGAAAGCGTGAAGGACTGACTGCATTCTGAGAGCTATGATTTGGCAGATCACTTGGGAGGTAGGACAAGTAAAGACTTCAGAGTGAGTTCCCAAAGGGAACTTTGCACCATTCTTTACATTTTCATAACACGTAAGAATACTAGAAAGCCTTAAAGTTTAAGCCAGAATATTTTTGTCAGCTACTTGCTCATCTTCAGGTACAATAGGCGCAATGTACTTATAGAAGCATAGAATGGTTAGAGTTAGAAGGGGTCTTAAAGATCATCAAGCCCCAAACCCCCTGCCATGGGCAGGGACACCCCCTACTAGAACAGGTTGCTCAAAGTCCCATCCAGCCTGGCCTTGAACACCTCCAGAGATGGGGCATCCACAACTTCTCTGGGCAACTTGCTCCAGTGTCTCACCACCCTCACAGTAAAGAATTTCTTTCTGTTATCTAATCTAAATCTCCACTTTTTCAGTTTAAAGCTGTTACCCCTTGTCCTGTCACTACATTCCCTGACAAAGAGTCCCTCGCCATCTCTCCTGTATGCCCCCTTCATGTACTGGGAGGCAGGTTTCCCTGGAGCCTTTTCTTCTTCTTCAGAAGAAGAATCTTCCTTCAAGAAATATTAATCTATATTATAAGTACACAGGTGCTATGTTGTGTGTGTGTTCTGACTGGTTAGGGAAAACAAGCCGATACAATATAGTGCTGTATGGTTAAAGGATATTGTTTCAGTGACAGTGAAATTTTAATGCTTTGCACTGATGCAAAGCTGGGCGTTTGGAGAGATTTGGATTGACAGACCAACAACAATGCAATGCTACACTTTTAAAATAAATTCAGTGTCAGACACAAAAAGGGTTTTGCTAGAAGAAGCTTTCTGCATGTTAGTAACGTGATCTAGCATTAAATACAGCCAAGTTTATTTTGAACTTGGTCTTTCCCTCACAAAAAACAAAGCCACATTTAATGCTATGCTAAGTAAAATGCTTCTAAAGATGTGGAAACGGCAGGGCAATATCATACATCCTGACAGCATGTGCCTACCAGCGCATACCAAAGATGGCTTCATCACTAACAAGTGGTAACGACAGCATGAGAGAAGTACTGAAAGTGGGTCAGTGACAATTACTGACAATGTGCATATAGTTAATCTTAATTGTCCCTTACACTGAAAATAAGCAAGTAACGATGAAGAGAGAGTTGGACTTCAACCCCCTTTGTATGAATTCTTTCTTGAGGAGTCTATTTTTTTCAGTATTTTATGATTAGTTTGCATGTCCTGCTTAGAAGCAAACACTGTCTCAATGCCTTGAGTTTGTATCAGATTCTCCTATGGAAAAGATTTAAAGCTCAGACATTCCTAAAAACATTTGCCTGTAGCTTTTCTATGTAGAGTGATATCTCAAGTTTTCTAGGTCTGATATTTTGGGATCTCCCAGAACTGGAAGTATGTGTCAGTTCTGCCCTACTTTTGGGAGTGTCTTCATTTCATGGGGGCAAATCTCCTGTTTTCTGTTTCAGTGCTTGAAATACATCGGACTTCATCCTTACTATTTGGGTGACTGGTGTTTTGCAGGGAGGTTACTTTTATGAATGACTTTTGTTTTCAAAGTTTGTACTAGCAAAATTATTAATAGACTTATTTACATAGCAGGACAAGGAAAACTAATAGCCACCTAATCAATCTGTAGGCATGCCACATTTTTAAACTATCCTTGCATGTATTTGATTTTGGTGTGATCAGTATGTTCCTGTGTGGAACATCTAGGGCTACTTTATATCACCCAGAGAACTGCAAATGATTAATGTATTGGTATGACATATAGTTAAGCATTTTGCTTTCATTCACAGGTTAAAGAAAAGTGAGGAAAAGAGAGATAAAGCAACCTGTGCTGAGGCCACACAAAGCCTATTTTTAATGTGTTTGAGAATTTGTAGCAAAACGAAACAATAACAAAATCAAATTTTCATGAACTTGAAGCAGAAGATAGCTGATGGCAGTACCATTGCCAGTTTCTTCATCTCCTCATTTACTTTAGCTTGAGAGTTAAAACAAGTTCATGTCACACATGAATTTGCCACATTTCCAGCACATATCTGTCTCACTCTTTATTCAGTCACTATGTTATTCTTTCTCCTATATGCAGAACTGTTGGTCTTCATTGATAGACTAAACTATCATGAAGAAAAAATTCTTCCAAGGAAAATGATATAGATAAACCTCATTGTTGTTAATGGAGAGCCCACCCTACACGTTGAATTCTAATCTAACTACCTGAATCTGGGCTACTCATATGGACTGATTTACAGTTACTGAAGACAATCTTACAGTTACTGAAGCTTAGAGTTACTGGAGAGAAGTTACCAGAGAAGTTACTGGAGGATCCTTCCCTTCTACTCAGCACTGGTCAGGCCTCACCTGAAGTTCTGTGGCCAGTTCTGGGCTCCTCACTATAAGAGACCAACGCACACAGTGGAGGCAGTTTGGCAAAGGGCCAAGAAGATGTTTAAGGGACTGGAGCATCTCTCCTATGAGGAAAGGCTGAGACAGCTTGGACTATTCAGCCTGGAGAAGAGAAGGCTCAGGGTCATTGTGTCATCAATGTATATAAATACCTGCAGGGACAGTACAAAGAAAATGGAGCCAGGCTCTTTTCAGCAGTGCCCAGTGGCAGGACCAGAAGCAATGATCTGAACTGAACTGAACTGAACTGAACTGAACTGAAAGTAAGAAAGTTCCTTTTGAACATCAGGAAGCACTTTTTTATTGTGAAGGTGTCTGAGCACTGGAACAGGTTGCCCAGTGTGGGGATGTGGAGTTTCTGTCCTTGGAAACATTCAAAAGCCATCTGGACTCCATCCTGGGCAAATGGCTTTAGGTGACACTGCTTGAGCAGGGGGGTTGGAGCACATGACCTCCAGAGGTCCCTTATGACCCCAACTATTCTGGTTTTGTGATTCTGTGAAGCAGAAAATTTTAGGATGTAACTTACCTCATCCTAAAGCAAAGCGAATACCTAAAATAGTCTAAATTAAATACTTATCCTTTTTTATTTATTATTATGGGAGATTAGGTACTCAGCTGTACAATATCTATTGCAGAAATCTAAAATTTGGTGAGATGCGGCCAACGCTGGATATTTTAATTATTCAAGCATTTTATGTTTGACAGTTGATGAATTACATCTTTATTTATTCTTTTATGTATAATATAAATATACTGATACTGACTTATGGCTGAAAAATTGTGGGATACTTGCTGCTCTGCTTCCTGCCAATAAACAGTGCATGTCATATGCAGAGCTTTATATAGAAGATGTGATAAATGAATAAATACAAATGAATGAAACTCCAAGTGGAACTCATCTGCCACACCTGACCTGTTAATAGTGAACTTCCTTTAGAGGATATGCCAGCAGCTCATGAGTGCAGTCATTTCACCCTAAAATAGATGACCAAAATAGTGCAGTTTAGTCATTTTTAGCAGGTGCCAATTTCTCTCTATTATTACAAAGAAAAGACAAGGTGAACAGCCCAGATGCAAACATCTGAAGTGGGGTGAGATGTAAGAAAGGTGATTTCAACCTTGCATTTAACCATGAATTGCTTCACCAGAGTAAGCCTGAGCAGTCCTTGAACCCAGCAGAGATGCCATGTGCTGCCCAACAGTACTGCATTGTTTTGTATTCAGCTTCACTGAAACATTTTCGTATTTCTTAAAAAGCAACAGAAATAAAAACAGCCCTGAATGAGTTGCTGATTGAGTTGCCAAAAACATCACAAAAATGAACTTGCCTATGCATTTTTTTCAGCTGAACTGATAACTTTACGTTAATTCTATACAAAACATTCTTACAAAGAAAGAGGCTAGATAAATGCTCTAATTTTTAAACACGAGCTGTGTCACCTATAAAATTCTGAGTACTGACAAAGCAGAGGAGACAGATTCTTTCAGAATCAGTTGTTTTGTAATTGTTATTGTATTTCTGTACAATTTTCTGAAATAGAAAAAATATTTAAAGATAAATAGCCTAACAGAGAACAGTATATTTTCTACAAATGGAAAGAATAGTTCAATATTAACAGATACATAAGCAAATGCATAACATGGAGTGTTTATCCCTTTCTAGAAAAATATTATTGAAGAGGTAAAGCAGAATGGTTTAAAATAAAATATCCAATTTTGACTAAAGGAGCCTATGCATATGTTGACTTCAAAATGCAATTACTATGGAAACAACAAACAAAGAGGGTATCTCAGAGTGTGCCAAGCTGAAATTCATGCCTGGACTGATTTTAAGTCTTTTCCTTACTGAGAATTACAGCTGAAGGTTTTCATGCTGAATTCTATAGGAAAAGTCTTCCAGCATGTTATTTTCCTTCCTCAACTTCTCCCCTCTCCTTTTTGATAGCAAGGTATGAATAGCACAATTTTTTTCTTAAAGACTAATAATTCTGAATGTCCAAAAATTTAGGGTATCTACTTGTTAAAACCTTTTTCATTTTCAGAAATTACCAAGTAAAAATAGCACTGTGGAAGTATGCATCTGAGTATGTCACTCCAGGTTTTTATAATCAAGGGAGAGAAATGGACAATTTTATTTGCAATCCATATGACATTTTCAGACATCTGCCTCATGATGATCTGAATTGCATGCTATGAGGACCTATTTATTTCCATTTACTGTAAAAGGAGTCCACAGCACATTTACAAGTGTACATATAAATATACTGCTAAACGTAACCATATTATCATGTATATATATAGTAGGTACATATACAGAATAACCTATACTTCCCATCTTATTTCCCCATTGACAAACAGCCCCCTTTAAAGACAATTGTGAAAGAAAAAATCCTGAGAAACTTGAAACTTGGAAATTATCAAATTGGTCAAAATTAATATTTTGATAAATCATGATAATGTTATCTTCCCAAGAGTTTGCTTTGTTTATTGATCAAATTGATGGTGGTTTGAAGCCTTTTATTAATGAAAATGTTTTTCCAATTACTGGAATTCCATGTTTAAGAATGTATTTTTGGCAGAAATAAAAAATATGTCACAGAAATTTAAAATTTTAAACCAGTAACAATTATATTGTGAAAGATGGTATTGAGAGAAAGTATTAAACATTGAAAGCTATAGAATATGTTATACTGATTGTCATAACAATTATTTAAATGAAAATAGGCAATTTTCATTAAATAGTGTGTAAAAAAAGATGCCATTAAATTATCAGAGTTTACTTAATACTACTGTACATATTGTATAGGGATGGAGGAAAGGGTTTTGAGTATAATTAAAATAGGGGAAGGAGGAACAGTGTCATCTGAAAATGACTAGAGAAGACTGAGGATCCTCACAAAAGAAAAAGAAACAAAATATTTTCACACTAAAAAAATCCAAACCCTTCATTAGATTTTGAGTTTACCACATGATTTATCTAAAGGTTTTAATCTGTCTGTTTTATTTTAGTTTATTGAAAATTAGCCTGAAATGCCATTTTAAAATGAAAACTCCATGAATTTTATTAAAATTACTCTAAGTAAATCTTCATCTGTCTTAATTTCTTCTTATGTTTTTAGCTGAATTCAAGCTGAATTTGCTTCTGGTTGGGAGTGATCAAACCTATATTTATTAATAAAAGTTTTTCTTTTTTTTAAATATCTGTTCAAAGATGTGAAAACACACAATCTGGCTTCAGAACAGGCATACATACACAGAGGAAAACTCAAATGTGCAAAATTTTATAAATTGCTAAATTTCAAACAGCTTTATTTTGACATTTTCTTGCAATGTTTGTTTTTAGAACATAAAAGCTTTGTGTGGCCTCATGAAAAGCAAAAGGTGAAACTAATTAAAACTTAAAATTATATCTGACAGATAAAATTTATTTTGGGAGTTCAGAAGCAGAAATTTAGATGCCTACATGCAGGTATCTCCGAGCAGGTGTCACAGATGAGATGGGGACTTTTTTCAGGTCTCTGAACAAAGACGTTTGAGCCATTTCAGATGGAGAGTGGCAGAGGATATACCGCCAGACAGACTGGCACTTTCTGGACAAGGTGACTGGAAATGTGGTGAAAGAGCTTTAGGCAACTCAAATGGCTCTAGATGCCATTTATTTGAGCAACTGAATAGGGCTGTAGGAATCTACCTGTAGGATTCATCTCTCCAGGTGCCACCAGTCCTGTCTACTAAGACTCAGCTATTGAAGTGTAGGCACCTGGTGATTTTTGAATCTTGACGATAGCCCAATAGAGTCCCACCTCAGAAACCAAAAAAGTGAAAGACTCCCTCACCTCCCATGTCGTTTTGCCAGTCTGGTGCAGTCTCAGATGTCCCATTGCAGCCCAAATGTCAGCAGGTACCTATATTGAGATAAGCACTTCCTGCCCTGCATCTCCACAGTGGAAGTGGAATAAGTTTACACATCCAGGTCCTTTGTTAGTACGTCTCTAGTGATGCCTAAATGAGGGAGTCCTGATCTGAAACAGAATCTTAATGAATAAGTTTGTGGTCATTTTTATCTAATTAATCGCAAAACTGCTGGAAACAGTTTTCAGAGAAACTTGTTTCTCTGCTGGAAACAAGTTCTGAAGAGAAAGATCTGGGGGTCCTGGTAGACAGCAAAATGTCAATGAGCAAGCAGTGTG
>JAOQGH010000001.1:206517521-206545038 GCA_025769975.1 Gallinago jamesoni | reverse complement strand
GCAGGGGAGGTTTAGATTAGATATTAGGAAGAATTACTTTACTGAAAGAGTGGTTAGGCACTGGAACAGCCTGCCCATGGAGGTGGTGGAGTCACAATCCCTGGAGGTATTTAAGAAACGTGTAGACATGGCTCTTCAGGGCATGTTCTAGTGCCCAAGATTATTGGTTTGTGGTGGGGTGTTGTGCGTGGGGTTGTGGGTATGGGGTTTAGTTGGTGGGTAGCTTTTTTTTTGTTTGTTTGTTTGTTTTTGTGTGGTTTTTTTTTGTTGTTTTTTTTTGTTTTGTTTTTGTGGTTTGGTTGGGTTTTTTTGTTTTGTTTTTTTTTAATGTGGTTGGACTCGATGATCTCAAAGGTCCCTTCCAACCACTAAGATTCTCTGATTCTGTGATTCTGTGATTCAAAAGTAGTATTTTAATGGAAAGTGTATTAAAACCATTTTGTTATCAGAAATCCTTGACTTCCTTCACTCCACTGAAGAGTCAATCAGTGATGACCCTTGCTGTATATTCTACTCCATTTAAAGCAAAATTTTAAATAAAATTAAAAATATATCTTTTTCTCTTTTTTTTTTTTTTCTGAGTAATCCTAAGCATCGTAGAGAAACTGAGAGGGATTTCAATATATAGACATTTCTATAGAATTAATTTGAAAACACAAAGGTTGCTGATTTAATTTATGGATAGTTTCATCCTGAGTGTAACCAAGAATCTAATTCCAAAGCTGCATGCTTTCTTGTCTGGCTGGTCTCTTGGCTTAAACAAGGGTTGGAGCAACCTCTGTGTTATGCCATTGATGAATTCAAGATGTGCTCACTGCTTCTTCCTCTTGATGTCCATGGAGACTGTTATCTCATTTGCCACATCTAACATGCACTTGTGTGTGTGTATGGGAGGGAGTTTCTTTGAGGGCTCATTTAAAAGTTTTGCATTTTCTACTTTTTTTGTAAACTGATTTCAGCATGCTCCCCGCCCTGAAAAAAAAAAAAACTAACAAAAAACCCCAAAAAACCCCAAAAACAAAATTGGAAGATTGACTGCTCAATTTCTCCCGTATGAAAATCAGAGAACTGACATGAAACTGAGACAAAGGCAAGCTCTAAAATATGTGAAACTAGCTACTTCTTATCTTGTTTTTCTACAAGAATCAAAATCCCAATTATTTTAACAGGTTCAGGAGAAGGTCACACAGCAAGATGATAATCCTGCATAGCTTTCAAATGGTAGCAAACCCATAAAACTTAATTTACATGGACAGTCATGATATTAAAACCCTGGAGGACTGCAGTTTACAGGACTGCAACAGAGCTAAGTTCTGTATCTTAGAGGGTTATTATTTAAGGTTTTATTTTTAAAAAGAGAATGTGCTTTGTTAAATTACATTTTGATATTGCATCTTGGTATGAATGGAACTGTACAAAAAAGTAATGAATCTATATCATAGAAGGCCAAAGCCTATCACAACAATTGCATGCTTAGGTACTATGCTGAATTGTAAGGACAAAACCTTGAATATTTTGATTAAGGTTAAGGTGTGTGATTTTCCTAATGTTATTTTAAAACTCTTATCTGTTCGTGAAACAATCTTTGAAAAATTTGCTTTTGGCCACAGGATTAATTTGTTTTCAGTCAACAGAAGCAAAAAACTTGTTATCTTTGGAAAAAAATTCTTGAGTATGATCACAAAGAGAATACGGCAATGCACATTCTCTAAATCTTCTTTAAATTAGCAAATCATTACCAAATTGATCATACTCTCAACAGTTGCTTCACATACTTCCTCCATATTTAACTCTTGCTCTTTAATTTCTTGGCTGAAATTATTAAGGCTATTTCTGGAGAATTCCCAGGTGTCCTCTTGCTGTTGAAATATTGTCGGTAGCGTCTGTCTCAAAGTCAGGCTACAAATGTTTTGTGACCAAAACTGAAAAAAAAAAAAAAATCTAGGCCGATATGCCTTGAACAATTGGTCCCTTGTTGTATCAGCAAAGCTTTTACATCCTTGGTATCAAACATGTTAAACTCCATGTAAACAAAATCATGTTGCTTTATTTGTGTACAAAAGAACAGTCTCGAGAAATCTTAAGTAGTGTTGGTATTTCTAAAAAGCCTAACAAACTGAAACACTTTACTGGGAAAATACTTTCATCACCTCAGAAGAGAATTGTCGCCTCATACATGTTCCTGACAAACCAATTGGACATATTATGAGAGTTCTGTTTCTCTCGCTCCATTGTGGTTAACAGACCAGCAGACAAAGCAATGTTTTGGGGCCAGTTGATATATAAACTTTGACTTAGTGAGTGAGAGTTGGGGGTTGTTTCTTTCTTCTGTGCAGCACAAGGTTTTATCTCTGCTTAAAACAATACCTCTTTGCCTTTCTTACAGTAACATATGTATAGATATTACTGCAGTTTTGGCATTACATATAACCACTGGTCTTCTGCACATCATGTCCTCCAGTCACTGGAGAGATTAAGCTGCTTCTCTTCTTCTCTGGCCTTTTATTTCATGTTGCTTCCAGGCACGCTCTTTATTCAGCAGGTGCTGGCTCAGGACCAACCATGAAACCATCCACCTGTATAAGAATAAGCATTTTCTTTCTTAAGGCAGGTATTGTATTTTAACCAGGTTTTAATCAGGCTCCTCTCGCTCCAGTTTCACATAAGGTATGTAGGGAATGGCAGATTTTGACTACTTCCTTTCTAATTCTTTTTTGGAAATTTTTTAGCAAGAAACCACCAACTTTAAGAAAAGCGTGGGAAGCAGGGAAGGCAAGCATTTGGCATTCTTCATAGGTCTACTAGATGCATGGAGAAGTTACTGCAGTTTTCTAATATCAATACTAGTACCCTTAGCTAGAAAAAGACTGATTTTTTCTACCAAAACACAGGTTGAGCAAGAAGGGTTTCATTGTTCCCTTACTCATTCTTTATTTTTTTCACTTCTACTGTCCTCAGAGATGATCCAAGGGCCCATCCATCAGGCATTCTTCAGAGACAGAATTCTAATCAAATTTTTTCTTATGTATTTTTTTTCATCCTATTTAAGTCTTAAGTTATCTTTCAGAACTTCTTGGGGCCACAGTGGGATTTTTCACATGGCCTCTTAAGGCCAAAATTCATATAGGGAATCTCAGTGGGGCCGCAGTGTGATAAGCGCTTCTGTCAGCTCAATGCTGTGGGAGTAGCTGCATTGGAAATGTGTACAATGAGGTAGGTTTGACAAATGAATAGTGCAGAGTGTTCTTAAGCACACCATGTCTCTGGGCTGCTTTAACGCACAGCCTAATGTTTAAACACAGAAAAAGTCAAGAAGTGAACATTTAAACTTCATATTCAGCCAGTGGCTCATACCGGGGAAAAAACCCACAGTTGTTCCCCTCATTATCCGAAAAGAAGTTTATGCCTGAGTCTTGACAGTTACTTAACTGGGCAGTTTTTTTAAATGCTGTTTTTCCTTCTTAATGAAAACTATATCGTGTCTTCATCCCACCTAACTCTAAGAGTAAGTGGCCACTTCTCATTTACTTAGTCTTGCTTCCATAAGTTAGTCAATCTTAAGGTAAATTCACTTGAAGCCTTCTTAGGGACGACTCTAATTGCATCACCCAAGTACCAGATCCTCTCCATTGGTTATGAAGGAAGAACAGAAGACCAGAGGTGGATATGACGTGGCAGTAGTTTATGCCTGATAAGGAAAGTTCCATTGTGTACCCACTCAGTACCTCAGCTGCTTATGCTCCCAAATTATTGGAAATAATTTTGATCTATCAGCAATGAGATTATTCAGGCAACGCACTACCATGGCACAACTCTTCTGAATGAAGAACCCAGAAGGGGTATTGGGGCAGCCCTAAGTATAAATGGAATATGACTGTTCAACTGTGTTTTGATCTTGTAAGGCATCCCTAAACATCAAGTATCACATAACACCCAACAAACAAGCTGCTTTTCTTTTGCTTGTATTTTCTTTTAGTCTTCATTGGTAGTCAAATGAAAAAAATCTTTTTATATAAGGAAAGTTAGCTGTTATGAGAAACATGCAGTTTGACAAAGCAAATTTTTTGGGGGTTTTTTGTAGATAGGTTTACCTAAGGGGAAAAGGGAGCAATGTGTAAGTGAAGGGAAAAGTGATATTTAGCTAGAGTTCAAAGTAATTTATCTATTCATTTTCTTCATTGACCTCTTCCATTTCTGGTATGAAAACAAAACAAAAAAACCCAAAATTAAACACTTCACAAAATCAAGAGCTTGCTGAGTGCTTCAAGTCATGCCAATAAAAATTGAGGTGCACCTGCTTCTTCAACAGCCCATGCGAAAACTTAATTTGACAGAAACTGTAAATTTGTGAACATTCTCATTTTTGGGTCTCAAAAAGTAGGCATCTTCAAAATACAAAGAAATGTTTGTCCACTCAGTGTTCCTACAGTAACTAGAGTAATTGTTGAGCAATGGCAAGGATATATAATTTAAACCAAACGTAGCACCTTTTGGTTACTGCTGGCCTTAGCTCTCTTTTTCTCTCTTTTTCATGCCCTACAGGAAGGGGGGGGGGGACTGAAATTATTCTGTTTCTATAACCCTCACCACTTTTACAGGTTATACTTCCCAGATGACGTTTTGCACAGAAAGAGCTACAAGCAAGGAGACAGAGCTGGCTCCAAGTCACCTTCTGCGGTAGGTGACTGCCAACCAGCCATGTGCTGATCCAAGTCTGTGATACTGCTGGAGCAAGGTTGTTCTGTGCTACATATTTCCCAGTCTTTTGCCAACCTCCTTTGTTCATGGAGGGAACGGGAATCAGATCACAGCGTCAGCAGGAGGAATCAGCTGGCCAAGAATAGCTAGAAATAACAGTGTTTCAGCTGAAATTCACCAGTAGAGTGACTAGCGTATAGCATTGTAGTGACATTTTGCCAATTCCATTTGGAGGACAGGGTTTTGTTCAGGTCAAATTCATCATACTTATATGCTGTTCTGTTTGTTTCCATGCAGGGTAGTCCTGACAGTGGCTCTCCAACCAAAGGACAGTTCTCCTCAATGGCAATGAAATGGATTGGTAAGAATTTTTTTTTACCTCTGATATTAATATTTCTCATTAGACCAAGGTGTGGATCCTGGAATGAGTAAAGAAGAATCCATTTCAGAGCCAGGAACTTCTCTGCCTGCTATTCACATGAATCAATCACAGTGATCTGGTCTGACTTTGGGTAGGTTTGGGGGCTTCACGACATAAACAATGCTGTCCCCATCAACAGAAGATGTCAGTCTGGGGTGCAGGTGTGTGGAGAGGTCAGTTCAAATCCCAAAAGGAACCTACCAGTTGAGTTTCACCTACTCAATACTCTACTCTCACTGCAGAGAGAAATTATATCGCACTGCAGCATAATTGAAGGTTTCATTCTTCCATCCTTGATTAGAAGCGCTCTCCCACTCAGATCAGAACTCGCTGCGTAGAAATATGAGTACCAGCGTCAGATTGTGAAGGATATGAGAGCACTAAACCACTTTCCCCAGCACAGAAAAAAAAAGTCTTAGGAAGGGATGGAGATTACTAAGAAGCTTAGTGATATTGAATTTTTATTTTTTTTTTTATTTTTGGACACCTAAACTGTGTCGCATTTTGTACAAATTTGTCACAATTTCTACAAATTTCAATAGGGAGGTCTGTCTATACCCCAACCGTACTTTCAATGCGTGCATACTGATAACATTTAAGTAAATTCTCACACATCAGTTTTGAGTCTCTTGTGGAGTGTGCTGGAATTCTTTGGTGGAAAACAGTGATGAGAACTGCATAGGAGAAGGTAGCTGGACATAAAATGCATACATATGTAGCTTAAATATACTGGAAATAACAGAGGGAACAAGAAGAAATCACATAAATGTTATTTGTTTTTATTAATTTTACAAAATTGGAAATATTTATAACAATTGAAATAACGTTATTGTGACCTTGAATAATAGACATAATAGCTTTATGCATAAAGGTAAAATATAAGTCAATTTCCTCAGTTAGAGTTACTGACCCTGAATACTCCTACTAATATGAATCAGAACTCCAATTCTGCTGAAATTCTACTTACCCATTTTGGCAAGTATAGCCACTTCTAACATGAAATTCACTCTCTGGAAAAAGCAAAGAAGGAATTACAGGGAGGGCACCTAGAATAATTCCCTAGAGCATATTCAACCACTTTGTGTTCATTTTTCATTCTGATGCCCTGCAAAATGTTTTCATTCTCTTAAAATATTTTTTTTGTGGGCATATCTGAAGCCATCTGCATTCTACAATCTTTTAACTGTGTCTGCTGCACCCTGTTACTCACAGAAATTTCCATAGATACGTATGAATTTGTGTTCCTCTTTTATACTCTTCTCGCAGGCATCCTCCTCAGAGCTCTGTATTCCGTCTTCCTCTCTCATGTCCTGTTTTCCACTGATAAGCATAAGGACCAGACCAAACAAGAAACCTCCATTCGTAGATTCTAAATTTAAATCTAAGGTAAGAATCCTTACTTAGGGACTGAATAATGTTGAAGGAGTTTCATAGCTAGGTTCAGTTTGGGACTTCTGAATTTTGCTAGCTACCAAGAGCTGGGTTACCTCCTTGCACAGAACTAGGACAGTTTTGGAGCGTTGGGCATTTCAGTGCCTCCTTAACACCTATGCACAACCAAGAGTCAAACATTAGTCATAGATTCCCTAAAAGCACATCGGTATACTATAGATACCCCTATGAGGAATAGGTACACTTTGGAATCTGTGAAGACAGGGGCGTACATCTTAATGCCTCTTTTTTTGTCATCCTAAATGAAATTCTTAAGATGGATTGTATGAATTGCACCCTACAAAAGACATTTTCCCTGTATTCACCCTGAAGAGGACATGAAGTTTATATATAAATCTCTACAAAATGGACGTACAAAGTTAGGCCCTGGCATTCCTCAAGTTGGAAGGGCAACATCAACTAAAGATTCTGAGAGTAGCACCCTTATTATATCCTGTCAGGCTGCTGTTTTATTTGAAAATGTGTTGTATAGCATACTGTGCACTTTTTTACTCTCCTGCATAATAGACCTGCCATTAGGATACTTTCTTGGGGAGCAAGAATAATTGTTCTGATTTTAATTATATCATGAACTATAAGCATGCTAGATTGTTCCCACCTTGCTCTGTCTCCTCCATCTTGTCTAGTAGGGAGTAAATATTATTGTATTGATTAGAATATATGTGTATAAATATAAATACAAGCACATCATTTTTTTTTCTTTTTTTTTTTTTCTTTCAGCTTGTCTCTGTAAGAAAGCAGGCACCTGGCTCATCTTAGCCAACAAAATATCATCTTCTTGTTTGATTGTGCTGCCTGTGTCCCTCAGATTTTATTCATTCTGTAACTGAGGGGAACCCAAATTAATATTCCCTTCATTATTTTCAGTCCTAAAGTGGGAGAGTTGTTAGTGTACTCTTTGGAGTTATTGATTATATCTGGAAACATTCATATTCTTTTTACACCTGCAATTTTCTGCATTCATGAGCTCCTCAGAGTGCAGAGATTCAGAGCATGTTCAGCCTTGCCCAATGTGTTAGTATCTATAGGAGCTGCTGCCACAGAAGTAATGAATGTTACCAATAATGGGCTTATAAAATGTAGTCATTATGTCTCCTTATTCAGGTACTTGTTGATTTATTTTTTACTGATGCTGTTGCAAACAGGCACAGGAAGCTTTCATTTTATTTACTTTAAAAATAGTGTCAGAATATGAGGGGAAATTTCTTGGTGGGGAAAAATAATCTGCCATCAATAGAAAAGACAGTGACTAATTTTTTGGTTCTGTAAAATGGTTGGGAATGATGGGAAGGGAGAAGGAGAGAAAGGAGGAGGAAGAGAACAAAGAAAAAGAGCATTTTGTGTATCTGTATTTATTGAGACCCTGTTTAAAAGGTCAGTGAGAGGCATTAGGAATGTAAGTGTCATGGCCACCCTCATCCATTCCATTTGCTTCCTTTAATCTTTGATCCAGCTGCTCCAAACATCTGGCACAGTGAACTCTGGCTCTGGGATTCCTGGGGAGTCCCAGGGGATGTGTGTGTAGGAGCTGCTTTGCATCCAGTATAGCTGCAGCCACACAGTGTGTCCTGCTCGTGTGGGGATCACCTCCCTCATCTGCTGTGGGTCACCCACCATCCTGCCAGCCAGCTGGGTGTCTCTGTGCCCAAAGAAAGGTAGCTGTTTCCTGACTCCGTCATCACACATACACACTCCCTGCTGGGGAGGCAGAGAACCACTGTGACAGCAAAGCAATGGCACCTCTCCTCTCTCCAAATCCCATGATGTTGCTTCCTTCCAGGGAAGGAAGTGACACCACTTCGCTTTCAATCTCACCTTTCCCTTCTGCAGGTCATAGAATCATAGAATGGTTTGGGTTGGAAGGGACCTTAAAGATCATCTAGTTCCAAACCCCCTGCCATGGGCAGGAACACCTCCCACTAGGTATCTGTCCTCTCTTCTTCTGTCTCCAGCCTCCTGACCTTCCTAGTAATTTCACAGCCCACAATCAATTGTAAAGACAGTGTCTGAGGGGAGCATGGGTGTGGGGAGGAAGAGGAAGGATGTTCCTTACCCATCACCCCATCAAGGCAGCTGCAGGAATGTGGAAACTCCTGGTAAGTAGTGGGTTCTCCCCTCTCATGTAACATATCTCCATCCCTTCAAGCACCAGCACATAGGCTCTTGGAGCTAAGTAGAGGGAATGGACAGCTAGAGCCACATGCACACTGTCATGGTTTGGGCTGGGCTGGCCACTAAAATGGATGACAAATGCTCAAACCAGATCCTCAAACCAGGACACATGCACACTCACAGTGCCCTCTGCTTTAAAGACTGGCCTCTGCCAGGGCTTCAGTGACTGGAGAAGCCATGAGAGCTGAAGAAGGATGTGAAGCAGGTGCTGGCTAATGGGCTCACAGCCAGTCCCAGGCTGGGACTGAAGGAGGATGTGAAGGAGAAAGTGGCCAGGCTCCACACCTGGTAAGGATAAATGAGATCCCTATCCTGCACCCCTTGGGATCAAAGGAGTAGTCAAACTGGTACTCTGGTGGAAGAGAGACAGCAGTAAAGGTGATTAGAAACATGGATGGAGGTGTAGCAAGACTATCTCTCTTCCTCTGTTTCCCAACAACTTCATCAAAGTTACCTCAGATGGGCAGGTGTGCAGAGGAGAACACGATGCAAAATGGATGTGGCAGTGCAGTCACCCTGGGGGAGCCACATCAAGTAGCGGACAGGATTTGGGTCATTCAGTAGTTGTTTTTAAAAAAGAAGAAAAAAAAAAAGATAGTATTTTAAGCAGCAACCCAAAGAGGGGGGAACCAACAGGGAGTGCCAAGCTGTGGAGCAGCAGCAGAGAATGGCTGCTAATTCTCGAAAATGGATGCACGAGCTAATCCTCCCCTGCAAATACAGCCTGGGAAATGGTTGGACCCAGCAGCCTTTTAAATGCCAGATCAGCTCTTACTTAAATGGCATTTTGTGTTATTATTTATTTATTTTATTTTACTTTATTTATTTATTTACTAATAATAGCTTTGAATAAAGAGATGATCTCTGTCTGGCGTTGTGTTGCGATGGTTTGTTGCCGTTTTGTGTTGTTGTTGCTGATGCAGTAGGTGCTCTGGTAGGTGTTGAGTTTGTCGGGGCTCAGGCTCCCTAGGGAGCCTTCCCACCCCCACATGCCTACCCCCACTCCCCTCACCCCCCACACCCCACGCTCGGAGCCGCGGTGGCCGGCTCTGTGCCGGGTGTCCCTGCCCACCCCGGGCAGAGGAGTGGTGTGGTGCGGCCCCGCAGGAGAGGAGCGGGACGCGTTTAGTGTGAATGAGAGTCTGGATGCGTGGGGCTGAGCCGGGAGAGGGGGAAAGAGAGAGGGAGGGTTGGTGTGAAGATTTGGGAGGGTGCAGGGATGACGGAGAGGGTAAAGCCTCGACTGGCTTTGGGAGACAAGGGTTAACCGAGGAAAGTTAGATGTGTGGGGAGCAGGGAAGAGAGATGCTGTGGGGTTTGTGGAAGGGTGGGGAAACATAAGGGCCAGAGGGTACCGAGCTCTTGGGCAGAAGGCAGGCAAATGGGCAGCCTGTCCGTGGGTCTGCAGGCACGGTCCAGGGATGCTGGCTGCGGAGCCGGGAGGCTGGCAGGGAACTGCAGCGCCTGTGGGTCCAGGAAGCCCGGGGCGAGCAGAGGGGATGGAGGTCGGCGGGAAGGGGGGGGTTGTGAGGTGGCTGCAGGTGGTACCTGCCGTGGGTAGGAGCGGGGAGCCTGTGCAGGCGGGGGACAGCCCGCGGGGGAGAGGAGCAGGGGACACATCCCGCCGGCGGGGCTGGCAGTTCGGGCAGCCCTTGGCAAGGGACATCGCTCTTCGTCTCGCTGTGCCCGGTGCTGTCTCCAAGGGAAGGGGCGAGGGCTGGAGAGGGCAACCTGTCCTTCCAGTGGCAAACAGTCACTCCTTTCCGCTTAATACCACTGCGTGTGTTTATAGGGGGGGGGTGGTCGCTGCTCTCGCATCCCCCTCTTCTCCCCTGGCCAGGGAGCAGCCGGCAGAACCCATAGCTGGCAGGCTGCTTGGTTTCCTAGAGGGTTCTATGCCACTTGGTGGCACTAAAAAGTTGCGCTGAAGCCCGGCGCCCTCCCGGTGCAAAGGACCCCCCTCCTCTCCCAGCCCCCGATCCGCAGGTGCGGGAGCTGAGCGCCGCGGGGACGGGAAAACTTTGGTGGAGCTAGTTCGCAAAAGACTGCCGGGACGGCAGGGGTAAACTCCTCCCCGCAACTCTGTTTTAAACAGATCCTCCCGAAGCAGATAGCGCTTTATTTTTTTTTTTTTTTTTGCTTTTCCCCCCCCTCCCTTCAGATGATGCTGTTCTGAACCGAGCACCGTTCTCTTACTTGCTGGAGGAGGGTAGTGCGGGAAGGAGGAGTCGTTTTAATAGGGAGACTTTGCAACCTTCAGAGCATCTGGAAAGCTTTCCTCGCAGGGCAGAGGGCAGGATTAGTCTCTTATAAATGCAGAGAGGTTGCTGCCGTGCGTATGTGAGGAGGGGCGGAGGTGTTTAAGCAGGTGGGTCAAGCTTCAGCAAGAATTTAGGAAGACCAAGGCTGTGATAGCATAGAGCAAAGACCCATCTGTTGTTTCATTGTTTGTTTGTTTATTCCTCCTCCTCACGTCTTTCTCCCCGCCGCCTCCCCCCCTCCCCTCGCCCCCTCCCCCCCCTTAAATCGAGGGACCATTCACGCCTCTTGCAAATGAGACTTGGGCGATGCTAAGAGACCAGCGTGTTGCGTGGCGTGTGTGTATGGGCACGCATTCGCGGGGGTAGGATACTCGGTCCGCAGCACTTGCCTGTGATCAGAAGAAAACAGGATGTGCCCATAGCTGGAGGAGTGACAATGCTAGCCGAGTGGGGCTCACCTGCTGGTGATCTTTGCAGAGGCATTTGAGGATTATTCAGCTCCACAGAAGGTCTGTGCGAGGAATGCTATCTCTGCCGTGGCTGAAGATAGGAGGTGCCTACCCCTACCCATCTTAATTATCGCTACCAAAACGACCAATTTGCCACCACCGTAGGAAGAAGCAATTGCTGCCACCGACAAGGTAATGCTGCGGGGTGGGAGAGGGGATTTATGTGCCCTGGGCTGCAGAGAGAAACCCTGTGGATGCAGGAGGAACTCTTTCCTCTCCTTTGCTCCCTCCTGCTTTTGCTCCGTGCCCTGGTTGTCAGAGGACACGCACGGCACAGAGAGTCCAACCGGTGGGGTACACCTCCAGGGGCTGCTGGGGCATCGGTGGGTCGGGGCACTGGAGGGCAGCGGGTAGGATATGTGTGGGGCTGGGAGGGACCGGGGTACTGCAATACCTGTGCTTGGTGTGTGTGATATAGCCCTTATGTTCACCAGTGGGGATTTGTCACGCCAGAAGGAGATAATGGAAACGGGCATGTATTTGTTTTCCAGAGAAAGGCAGGCTTAGCTCAGCCATAGACTTTTCTGTGTGACCTTGGGACAAATCACTTTGGCTCTGCTCAGCGAGTCCCGTCTGTTCCTTATTTAATAATCGGAGCTAATGTCTCTGCGTGCAAGAATGATTCATTAAGGGTTGAAAGGGACAGCGATACCACTAGCCAAGCAGGGAGACAGATCCCTAAGAACCAGTGTGCATGCACACATATACGGCTGTATGCGCAGCCACTTCGCCGTAGCAGCGCAGGTAGCTATGCCGGGAGTTAACCTTGCCCAACAGTTTCCTCTCAGACCCATCTCTATGTATTTAATTTATTTGTAAAAAATGGGGTCCTGCACGGCAAACGGGATTGATTTTATTTTTTTTTTACTACTGGTTGATTTTTAGATTTTTTTTTTTTTTTCCTGCCCTAAACCCGCCGGAGAGGCGAACGCTGGCGGCGGGCGATGCTCAGCACCATGGACAGCGCCCGCCGCCCGTTGTCCCGCACCCCCGGGGCTCCGCCGCCTGTTGTCCCGCAACCCCGGGGCTCCGCCTCCCCCGGGCAGCCCCACTCCCATTCGACCTCCTCCCCGAGAAGGGCTTTCTGGAGGCGGTGGGGGTGACTGGGTCTAAGGGAGATGCAGGACGTTTCTTTCTTCTTGTCTTGAGGGCAAAATGGAGGGATCACCTCGGAAGCGAAGTGGCGGAGGACGGTCTTGAGAACGCACTCCTCTAAACAATCCTGAAAGGCAGAGGTGTATAGAGGAGTTAACTGCCAGGCTCTTTTCATTCTCTATGACTTTTTTTTTTTTTTTTAAATTACCATATTCCTAAACATTTTTATCACATACTAATATTTTGTGGGTTCCCAAAGCCCTTTACATGCTACATGACTGGGAATGTCAGGGTTAATCACTATTTCAAATGATCACAGAGTATTTTAGGGGTCTCTGTATAGATTCTTCATCATTTTATTTGCCAACATTTTTATGGCTGTTTTGGTATAGTGGTAGTACTGGAATGCCACTGTAAGACCAGTCTTGTTGCGACTTTCTAGAAAACAGGTATTTTTTTTGGAATTGCTATTGCTTTTTCTTGAACACCTCCTCCAGAGCATACAGTTTTGTTAATTAATAAAATGTCTAGGATTACAGCTGAAATCACATCAGAGCTATTAGTTCCTGCATCATATGGTATAACAGGTTTTTGGTAACAGCAACAATAAGTAGTATATTTAGCGGAATTGCAGAGATCATTGCAAGTTTTATGAGGAAGTTAAGCACCTATGTATTAAAATCAAAATTGTTTCATAAAACAGAAAGTGTGTGTGGGGGCATAATATGGGGAAGATCTTCCTGGGATTGCTAAGGAACTTGCTGATAATTATAGCATTCCACGTTTATTATCTGTGAAGGCATGAGATAAACACACGACTCTTATTTTCAGCAGCTGTTTTGGCCAAATGGTTAAAATTCTTCTGTGCTGCTTCATTTCCTCCTAAGTGGAATTACAGAAAGCTGCTTCAAAGTCTCTCCTGTTGTATAAGGTTGTTTTCTTTGTCAAAGGGCTTGATCCAATGCCCCAATGCCTGCTGGAATTCAGAGCCGATAATGCAATGACTAATGGTTGTTTGATTATTTTTTATTTTTTTTTAATTTGTGAATAGAAAATTTAAACACAGTAGAAATGTCAAAACAGAACAGTGTGCTCATATTCATGTTTTTCAGATGAAGACCATTTGAGGGCATCAGGTTTTGGTAATCAAACTGAATTACCTCTGAGGAACGGGTGTGTGGGACCTCCTGCAAACTGATTCTCTCTATAGAATTGGGGGTTAAATTGCCAAAATAGCTTGAACCCGATGCTTAACATTTGCAATGCCAGTAGCCAGCAGAACTGAGCAAAGGCTTAGCATCCTGAAGGTACACTTTTTCCTCACATTGTTCACCATTCAGATGAGCTGACAGGTCTCTCTTTGTATGGAATAATTTTTCCAAGGCAGTTCCATCTTTTGCTATCTGAAGATCTTCACTGTGCAATAAGTGGCAGGACTGACCCTGGAGAGTAATTCAGTTGCTTCTTCTAAAGTTTTGTCTTCTCTGATGAAGAAATCTGGATTAGTTCTTTGGGATATACTGATTTGACCTATATCTGTATCGATATATATTCTCTCATATCTGATGGCACTGAATTAATTGCAGTAAGTACTGTAAATGAATGCCTGAAAAACATTTAATCAGCAGGTACATAGCTGTAGGCTACAAACATAGCATGTAAGTAAAATTTGTTACTATAAATCAATGGATTTTGGGGGCCTAAATTTTTGTGATTGTTCTTACCTGGAAAATCCTTTAAAGAGATATGAAACTTTAGATAAGTCTTTACAGATGTTTGACCAGTAGCATTCTTCATATGCTTAACACAAAGCATATTTCTGAATGCTCTCCTGGGTTGGACCATAAGTTCTCACTCCATCACCACAATGTTCTGTAAATAAGTAAACGGACATTTTATTTTTTATTATTGAAATCTGCCTGAAGATTTATAGACTATGAACAAACAGGTTGTAAACTTAGAAAGTTGTAACAAAGAAGAAACCTAAATGAAAGTGTTGCTCTTTCTTTCTTTTTTTCTTTTTTTTTTTTTTTTCCCTGATACAAAACACACTAAATCAAAGCCTTCCCTTTGCCGAGTAGAATTCAGATTACAAAAAAGACAGGTCCTTCACTCTGGGGTCACTAGTGGGCGCTGCTATAATAAAGTAAGTCACAGGGGGAAAGGGTTTCATTCTTAAGGTTTAAACACAGTTACACCTGCGACAGTAGAAGCACTTAAGAAGTCAGACGTACCCCATGTATAAACCCTCAGCCATGGACATAGTGGAAAATCAGCCCTTTGTGAACTGCTGTTCATAGTTTGATTTTTGATCAAGATTTATTTAACCCCGTTAGATATTAGGGATCTTTTTTTTGTTTCTTTTGGTCTGTACAGAGTGTAAGTATAGATTGACTTGCATTTGAGACTGAATTAAATAATTTTAAGCATTGCGTGATGTTTCATGGAATACTACAGATGCTCATTTTCTACTCGGTTAAACCTCAACATGAAGTAGCTGGAACTCTGCCCTAGGAACAGCTGAGAATTTCTCCTGACAGAGGCTGGCATAAAGTTTTTACTGCCAGAGAGCACAGAGGTTAGAGGAACAAGTCCAGTGCTCCATCAGGTCTGTGTCTTCAGTCATCTGGGTAGCCCTTACATTTTCATCTAGGGCAAGACTGAGGAAAGGACAGAGAGGCAGAATTATCTTTCTGCCTTACTACTTCTGCAGTTGCTCGAAGGGTGAAACTAGTCCACCAGGAGACCGAGACTGAAGTGTCTGTCATCTGTTGTTAAAGCATGTGACTTCAAGATTAATTTGTAGTTAGAACCATAGCTGCAATAAACTAGGAACTTTAATACACCAGTAATTAAGTGCCTGATTCCATTTTGCCTATGTTGCAGTAAATTAGGAATAACTCCCTTGATGCTGAAGAAATTGAACAGTGTGAAAAGTAAATTTCACCGTAAGTGCTGTGCATGTTGATTTGCTTGTCCATCAATGAAAACAAGTAAATGCAGATAAATTATTAATTGGGAAACAACTCCCATTACTTTATGCACGCATTCAAGAGTTCACTGTCTTTGATGCTACTGATACCTCTGCTCTCAGTCTGAAGGCTATAGCACGTCAATGTCCCTTTAGGGTTATTCCTAACAATTTAAACGGGAGTTAAATTTAGGCCTATGAAATTTTGCTTAATTTTATTTTAGTACTCATCCTGCTTGTAATAATAAGCTTCCTGTAGTAGGAATGAATGATAATCAAAATGTGGAGTGGCTTGTATGTGATTCTCTCAGGACAGAAAAACAGTAAAATTGTATATTTGAACTGTTCCCTTGGCGATCTTCTCTTCAGGAAGATGTTCTCCAGGAAATGTAATTAGTGTTCTGAGTCTATCAGCTCTCTGCTCAGCCATTTTGGCCTAAAATGGGATGTGTTACTGTGGTATAACCAGCTATATCCAGTGGAAATATTATAGGCAATAAACACAAATTGAAACACAGGAAATTCTGTTTAAACATAAAAAAGAACTGTTTTTACTGTGTTCATGGTCAAACACTGCAAAAAGTTGCCCAGAAAGTTGTGGAGTCTCCATCCTCAAGAGATATTAAAAATCTGACTGGACATGAAGCTGAGAAACCTCCTTTAGTAGAACTTGCTTTAAGCAGGGTGGATGGACCAGGCAACTTCCTGAAGTCCTTTCCCACCTCAATCGTTCCATGGTTTTTAGGTTTATGAGAGCAAGCGTAGCCCAGTAGAACCAGACTTATACAAATATAAATCTACTGAAATTTATCAGGCTTACTTAGCCATGACAGTATAAATTCCAGGTTTCACTCCATCATGAAAGCCTGCAGGAAACATTGACTTCAGATCCTTTGGTATGAGTCCTAAGCCTAATACTATAAAACATAAGCCGTTTTCTTGGTGTAATTAGTAACAGCTTTGTAAGTCCCAACTGACTTTCACTTTAGTATAACGGGGTATATGAAGGAAGTTCATGAATTCTGGAGCAACTGCATTCTGCATCTGGCCCCTTGAAGGATTTTATTGCTTTCAGAACTTGCTTTTGGACCATAGGAACCCCTTAGCCATGAGATCTGCTATTATTATGGAACCAGAGATTTAAAGGAGAACCTCAGCTTTACTTCATTCTTTACACTGTAATTTTATACTGGTAGATACAACTGTAGACAGAAAAAAGGAAACAGATGTTCTTTGGAGTGAATAAGATAAAAATGGCCTTGCTGCCCTTTCTTTCTCATATATCATGTATGGAAATTGTTCAATCCATAGACATAAGACCAAGAACAGTATTATTGAACTTGACCAGCAACCTGGTTGATGTGTATTATAGAATTAATATGGTGGGTGGGGACTGGAAATTTTTGTGTTTCACAAGCTCACCCAGTCCTCTGAATTCTCTCTGTTTGTACATACACAGCTGCACAGGCAGCGAGGTTATAAAAAGGCATCTAATTGTATATCCAGTTACAGTCTGTGGCAAAGCTGGCATTTGTCTAGATATACTTGTGCTCTGTACAAGTAACCTTAATTTGAGAAGCTCAGAAAATAAGCATCCACGGTTTTAAAGAATAAAGTACTATTTCTTTTCAAATGTTGAGAAGTTATTAAATAATTAAAGATATTTTTTTTCAAGTGATAATACATTATATTAATCGGAGATATAAGACTTTAATAGCTGTGATATTGTACAGAGATATCCCTTGTCATTCATCCTTTAGACTGTTTGCAAATTATACAGTACTGTCTTCAGAGTCACGGAACAAACAATTGGAAGACATAAGCAGTAGTGATATTCTGTAATTAGAGACTAATTAACCTGAATTGAACTGCTGTTATTCCTTAGTGGCAAGGGGTTGCAGTATTGATAAGCTAAAACTTCACAGACTAGAAAAAAAACTTCTTGGAGTGTTCTATAGTTGCCTGAACCTTATTTCATTATTAACAGTTTTTATTACTAGAAATTAATATTACATGACATTATTCATATTGCAATTAATATTATAAACCCATTTCTACTCAATGTTTTCTCTTTTTAAAGATATGGATTTCATTTGGGATTATTCACTAAAGTTATTGCATGATTTCCTCTGTGTAAATAGTTGACAATTTATAATTGTTTATGTAAAATAATGATTAAACAAGGTGGACCTCAAACAGAAAAGTGTTTTTAATTTTGACCAGCTCATCTTCAGAATCATGAGGATTTTCACTGTGACACTGTACTGAATGACATAGCTGTGAGGGGTAAATTCAAGATCAAAATACTGCTAGATTTTGAATCTGGAAGAAACAGGTAGATTTCCTTTGTCAAGGGTTTCTGTCACTTTACAACATCAGAGCTTTATTAATGATTGTTAATGGATTAGAAATGACTGGTAGGTCTGAAATGTATGGAAATTTCTATATTCTTTTATATCACATCAAAAGATTTATGTCAGTAAAACTGAGATCAGGCTCTGCATCAAAATTTTGCATTTGTTTTGTCAACAATGAAACTGGGCATGTGGTTCACTAAGTAGCTCGGTATCTCCTGGATTTAAGAGTGTGCTTAAATTCCCGTACTATGAATGCTGTACTATGAATGGATCCACTGGCAGGTGTAGAGCAATAGATGATATTTTAATGCACTCAGGGATCAAGACCTGGAAGAACTACTGTTTAAACACTATATTTAAAACCAGAATCATCCTGCTGCAAATACACTGCTAGGTACAGAACATTTTCAAGTACATTTTCAAGTTCCATTAACCATTGCCCAAGATATGAATTCTTTGTTGATTCTTTCTCTCTCTCTCTTTTTTTTTTCTTCCTTCTTCAATACTAAAGCTGACTGCAGATTGCATTGCAGACTATCAGCAAACAGAGCAGATCAAATATTTTAGGCAGTAACGCATCTGGATAGTCTCTATGTTGACTTCTTTCAATCAGCAAAGTCTGTATAGTTGTCCACATTGTCAGGTTTCCTTGTACTGCTTATTGGTGATGTTTGATTTAAGGATATAAAAAGATGAAAAGAATTTCACTGCTCTGCTGTTTTAGAATTGTTGTTCCTCTGCTGACATATTCATTGCTTAAAACACATATGAGTAACAAAATCAGTTTTCTTAATCCTAATTTATTTTAAAAATTAATTGTTTCATATTGTGGATTATGAAGAAAAAACATATTCATAGTTTTGAAGAACCATATTCTGCTGGATATTGTTTATCCAGCTTAGGATATTTCAAGAACAGCTTTGTTTGTCAACAGTAGTTTCCTAGTGCTGTAATTGATAGCGTAGTACAGTCCAAGGTACATTAGTGTGACATATGCATTTGTGATATAGAAAGTGCCTGAAAGTAAATGGAGTTGGTTTTGAAGACACACATTAGAAATGGCAATGTCTTTCTTCTTTGGGATTAAATACTTGTTTGTCTTTTGTGCCTTCAAAAATATTTCCCAAAAGAGTTTTTCAACAAGAGTGGCAAAGAGAAAGGCATCGATTTATACCAGCAGAAGTACAAGCCTGAGATTGTGAAACACTGAAGTACAACAAAGTTTTCCAGCTTGAAACATGACAGAAGCAAGTGTGTATAGGAGACAATGCATTAGTCATTGACAGCAGTAGGAATAGGTGCAATTTTAGAATAGATTACAAAGCTGAGTTCATAACTAATTCTAAAGCTTTTTCTTTTTATTTATTTATTTTTAAGGTGATGAGGATTATGATCACATGTGCAGCTCTGCATAGCTGTCCACTTGGAGATGATGGTGACTCCTTAGAGAATATACTCAAACTCCTGGTTAACCATCAGCATTGTGCTCCTTTTATCCAAAAGATTTGATAACTGCTTTTCAACAGCTCTCCAGTTTCATTCTGTCATGTTGTCTCTACCAGCCTAAACCATTTCCTAAAATGGTCCTTTTGCTGTTACTTGCAATCCTGTTATTGAAGGAAGATGTCTGTGGGAACTTTGGGCTTTTGGTTTCTGCACAGGCCAATGAAAGAAGGGTGGTTGCACACATGCCTGGTGATATTATCATTGGAGCTCTATTCTCTGTCCACCATCAACCAACTGTTGACAAGGTTCATGAGAGGAAATGTGGAGAAGTAAGAGAGCAGTATGGCATCCAGAGAGTGGAGGCAATGCTACATACCCTTGACAGAATTAACTTGGACCCCACACTGTTGCCAAATATCACACTAGGATGTGAAATAAGGGACTCCTGCTGGCATTCTGCTGTGGCTCTGGAGCAGAGCATTGAGTTTATAAGGGACTCTCTTATTTCATCAGAAGAAGAGGAAGGGATGGTGCGTTGTGTGGATGGATCTTCATCATCTTTCCGATCCAAGAAACCCATTGTTGGTGTCATTGGACCTGGCTCTAGCTCAGTTGCTATCCAGGTCCAGAATTTGTTGCAGCTTTTCAATATACCTCAGATTGCTTATTCTGCCACAAGCATGGACTTAAGCGACAAAACCCTGTTCAAGTATTTTATGAGAGTTGTGCCATCAGATGCACAGCAAGCACGGGCTATGGTGGACATTGTCAAGCGCTATAACTGGACCTATGTTTCTGCTGTACATACTGAAGGTAAGAGGTTGGGTTTTTTTCCATATAAAAATTCCTTCAAACCACTTTGTTGGGTCAAATAGATAGATGATGGTAGTTTGAAGCTGTTGTTTCTCTTCCAGTCAATTGTCAACAGTATAGACTTTTACTTTACTTAATAATAACTTAACATTCTCTATGGGGCTGAGCATCATGTTGATAATGCTGAAACCAGTTTGAACTACAGGGCTGTGTGTGCTGTAGGACCACTTGTTGCTACAAGTGCTTACTCTGTAGTCTCCTAAGTGACCTTAATTTAATTTAGTTGACATTTACTTATTTTTCTTTATCTACCAATTAGTGTATTTATGTAGAAGGATCATTACAATGGGTAATGAGAAAGCGTCTGGTCTTCCTAGTGCAGAAGAGCTAAATCATCGTTTGAAACTGTAGCTGAGTCAGAATGTGTTCCTGCTTAACATCTGAGCCACAGAGGCATGAATACTAAAAACCATATAATTCTGGTTAATATTTGAATGCAAGTTGTTCCAGCTTCTCAAGACCAGGATTGTTTCTATTATTTTCATAGTACTCCATGGAGTATTGCACCCACTTCTTGCTCTGCATCTGGCCATTGAGCAAAAGAAGTCTTCTCAAATCTTCTTCACACATTTATGCCCCATCAAGCGTCCAGAAAATCAGAACTGTGTGCTAAATTGCCTTCCTATTTTTAGTACTTTGAGTTAGAGCTTAATCTTTCTACTCAGTGTTCAGAAGAGTATATGATTAAAAGGAAATGCTGTGGAAAAGCTTACCTGATTTCATTATTGACAGAGTTGAGAGGGTTCATCTTCCTATAAGTGACTAGAATTTCATGCTGCCTTAAGAGGAGGTTTCACCAGCCTCTGTCTGATGACACCAGCATTTAATGAGTTTTCTGGAATTAGGTTCTGTGATGAAGTTTAGGATCTCACTGGGTCGCCTCTGTTCAAACAGACAAATTCCGAATGGAAGGCTCAGAATATGGTCTGGGAATGAAAAATGTTATTAAGAGATTGAGTAGTGGTGGTGGCATTGCTGAACAGCAGCAGATGCTGCTGGCTTTATTACAACCAATAGAAAGCAGATTGTCCTTCCCACACACTGAGTATGCTTCTCTGGCAGACTTTATACTATTCAAAGCCTTTTTTTGGGAGATGCTGGTCCAATTCTACTATATAGAGATCTTTTCCCTCCTACAGATATGTAGAGAGCTCATTCTGCAGTATGAAAAACAAAACCAAAAAAGTTAGAACTCGTATGCAGATTGTTGCAATCATGTTTCCTTCATGGTAATGAAAGCTGGTAAATAACTATAGCCTCTTTTGTATGGGGATGCATGAATATATTAACAGTTTAATATAACAGTGTATAAATCACTTTACGTCATATCATGTAGTGAAGGTATTCTGTGCCATCTGATGCCTTTGGCTTGGCTTGGTGTGCAGCCTTCGCCTCACAAATGTGTTTGAATAACATCGTGGTCAAAAATAATGCCATTGATGCATCACATTAGCATAAGATTTTATATCCTGGCTATTTTTGATGACTCGTCTAATTTTTGCTATGATCAACTTTTATGCCTCTGCTTATTGAGAAGGGATGCTTATATATTCAGTGTGGGAATTGTCAAGCTTATATCAAGGTCTGATTCTGCACAGAGTGAGAATACTTTCTTTTACCACTTCCTGTGGACGCTGTGTTTGGAGCAGATGGTAACATATGGCATGTTAATCTTACGACAGAGGAACTTTGCACTGCACATTGGAAAGAAGGGAATAGGGACACAAGGGTTGAAGCTGGAGATATGGGCAAGACAAAAGTAGTAAATGAGAGAGGAGCTGAGTGTGAAGAAGGATAAATGATGATGAATGATATATTTAGTACAACATGTGCTTACTTCTGCCAACATTAAAGAGGACAAGATAGGTGATATGTTGTTAATACCTGAGGCATCATATCATTCATAACATATTTGAAGCAATATAAATCTGGACATTGGTGAACAAAAACATTAACTTTCTAGGAATCTTATTACCCTATCATTTGTTTGCATAGTCTGGTTATGATGATGAATATGCTCTCCAGTTAAAAAACGTCACACAAGTGTTTTCTAACAATAAAGCAGATGGTATTTATAATGTAAACTGGTTGAGGTATTTCTTTGAAATGTGACAATGTCTGATGTTCTGGGCACTTTCCAAAGATTATGGCAGATGTTATCCCTTCCAGTAAAAGAAAGACTTTGAACAAACCACCATAAAAAAGCTCTTATAGATGAATACTAAAGGAAAGGAAAAGAGTAAATAAGCAAAAGAGATATTTTTATTTTTGTAATATTATTTTTATTTTTGTAATTATTTCTCATTTTAATATAGTATTTGTTTACTTCTAAATATTATGAATATGCCCCTCTACTCACTGTCCTACATTCATAGGCAACATTTCAAAATAGAAAAAAAAAAAGTCATTGAATTCCATTCCTTGCAATTTTTATCAACTTCGAATCTTGCCCACCCATTGAGAGCAGTCCTTCTCTCAGCACCTCCAGTAATTCTGGCCATCTACATTCACTATCTTTAGCTCAACTTCATGCATTAGCCAGATTCTTCTGAAATATGATCTTTGGTTTTGGGAAGGATTTCCAAGAAGAGGGAGACTCCTCTTTTTCAAAGCTGGACTGTGAAAAAAGGAGAGGCAGAAAAATCTTCATCATTTCATTGCTTTGGTAGCTCTATCAGCAGACAAACTTATAGGTTTCTTTTTGGTCTATAAGAAAAAGCTGGCATAAGTAAATAGCTTCACAATAAAAAGCTTGTTTGAACCTTTCTTTCTGCGCTTACTAATTACCTGTGTCTGCAGTGGGTTAATATTTTGGGAGATTGATCTGAAGTTGTGTTGTTAAGTCCTTGTTGAAGACCTAGAGATATAAAATAAGCAAAAATTTTAATAAAGCTCATAAGCTTTGCTCCTTTGACATTTAACATCACAGTTTAATCTAAGCAATACCTCCTGGTGTACAAGTAGTACTAAAATTCACTAAGTGTAAATTTTTTTTCCTAAGACTTGGAAGGTATCAAACATTATTGTCAATGGAGCTCTTGTACTTTTAAGGAGAAAGTTTCTGCAATCCAGTTAATAGGAAATATAAGTAAAAAATGAAGGATATTTCTCCTAAAGCAACAGTCATCTCCACTTACTGCAGTGTATTTTACATATGCCAATCAGAATCTTTGCAAGTCTTAGATAGACTTAGGTTGCAACTTCCCTTGCTCAGCTCTCTCAGGAATGATATGTGCCACTGGTGTCATTATCTTCACCCAATCTCCAAATCTTTCTTGCATTTAATGATTTGTGGCACTCGACTCTAACCCTACTTGGCTTTAAAATAAACCTTTTTCACCCACTATCAGGAGACTTTTTTTAAAAAGCCTCAGCAGTTCTGAAGTGCAGGGAAGTAGGCATGAGCAGACAAAGAGGGAAACTGTGATGGGAAACTCCTTGTACTGAGTGCCTATCAACTGGCAGCCCGAAGCAAGTGCCTTCAACTTTATGGATTGCTACAACTGGCACAAAGGGTGCTAGAGACCATTTTATTTGAAGCTTGCCTACTGATCTAATTCTTTCAACTGGCCTTACAGATTATTTTTTTTTTCCATCTCTGTGATAGGTGCAGAACTTAAACAAACATTCCTTAAATTTAAACTAGCTTTCACTTCTTCAAACAACTTTGCAGACACACAGCAAGACAATAATGGAGTTAATAACTCAGTCCGTGCCTCCCTGAGGCAAAGCAGCTCAGCAGAAAGAAGTCCCCTGGTTTAGTCCCTCAATTTCTCAAGGCACATCAGGGATCCCTTTTACCTCATGTATTTGTTATCCACCTCAGTAAACTACTGCACACAGAAGACTGTAGAGAGAAAAATGTGTGCCTTTATCTGGATTTTGGGTGGTGATAGTTCACACACAAACAGGCCATGCAGCTCAAGCACCCCTAGCCTTTTGTCTCAGCCTTTTCTTGTTTAACCACTCATACCACAACTAATTGGAAATAGTTAGGAAGCTCAGGAGAAGTTGGCTGTCTGCTGTAAGAGACAAAGAACTGTCTGTTTACCTCATTTCCCATATGAAAGCATTCCCTGGTCTTTTTGAAAGATCAGAGAAAAATATATACAATTTTCTCTTCTCCCGTCATGGCAGTTTGAAGGCCTCATTGAAAGCCCATTTGAAGTCAATACTCCCCCGTTGACTAGACTGACATTTGGATCAGGCTTTCCTAGTCGGAAGCAGGGTCAATCCCTGAGAGTCTGTACTTAAAATTTGCCTGGAGCCAAATGAATTAATAATTTGAAAGGCAATTTTCATTGCCATTGGAAACCATTTATTTCACCGCTCTGAATGGAGTGCAGAGGAGATGTATGCTGGAAAAATAGAACTGCACAGAGGTACAATTGAAACACAGTAGGCCAAATTTATTGGGGGTGGCAAGGGATAAATTTCACTCCATTATGTAAAAGGTGTGATTTACTTTTCAACATAGCCTTAAGAAAGACTCCACTTTGTTAATACTTTCTTTAGAGAATCAAACTCATCCTCAAAGTCTTCTCTGTTTAATATCACTTTCCTCCATTTAAATTTATCATAAGTGCATATAAAGAGGTGGTTCATGTTCATTTTCTTAGGATGTACCAAGCAAGCATAATACAAGAAGAACTTGTCTTTCCTGCAGATGAGGGTTATTTCACACACTTCTTTTCATATTTGTTCAACTGTGCTTAGTTACAAGACTATTTTTACCTACATCCTTTGCTACCAAGTAAAGAGCAAAATTAGTCATAGTCTCTGAGAATAGTATGAAGAAATGAACGAAAGAGCTGCAACAAGTTGACTTTAAACCTGCTGCTTTTGAACAAATTGTACTTGTATGGTGTTGTGGAGACTTTCTTTGAGACTCTAGATATTTCTCCTCTACATAGAAAAACTATATCATAGTTTGAAATATTAATTACATTTCACAAAATAATATGATTGAAAATTAGATTATTTTAAGCGTGATACTTTTTCATGATTTATATGCAAAAAATAAATAAATACATGATGTACACCAAAAGGTCGTTGCTAGTCCACAAAAATATTTTCAATTTCAAAGAAAACTTATTTCTAAAAATCTGTTTCTGAAAGTTGAAGAATGTTCTTTCTAAAGTCTGGAGAATGTTCTATTTCAGCAAAGTTTCATCTTTGTCTTTAGGAAAAATAATTATATGGGTCTTTTTTTTTTTTTTTTTTAATTACTAGGGTTTTATTTGTTGAGACTTTTAAACTGTTTCAAACACAAATGTTGAGATCAGGATGACCACAGTTTCCTATGCTCTCAATCATATTAATCTTGTAATAAAAATGAAAAAATAAGTTCTCATTTGAAAGAATATAATTGAAACAGAAGACCGAGTTCTAGTCTTACCTTATTGAGAAGTTTGCTCCTTTTTATTGAATGTTGACATCAATAACAGAGGTGGCTTTTTTTCCCCCCCAATTTCAAATATTTATTCTAGCATCACAGTTGTGAAAAGTGAGCAAGTGCAATCAATCAGCTGGGAGTACTGAGACAGAAAACTGAAGTAGTATCAAGTTAATGTTTACTTTGTTCCACAGTGACTGATTAACTGGACAGCACTTTAACATTTCTGGCAAATGGCTCAGGCCAGACATATCCACTGCAAAGTATCTTGACTAATATTAAAATACAAAATGAGGTGTATACTCTGGAGTGTAATGGAGACGAAGATGGTAAGGGGAAATACCATGTTAGGTGAGGAAGGAGGTGTACTATTCTAAAGTTTTTTTTAAAAAATCACATTGAAAGGAATGACATACTGTGGACTTAGCTTTTCCAAAATGTCACTTTGATTCTTTTGTTTAGGGGATAAGCATTTGAAAATTACTTTTTCCCTTCACTTAAACTCTATAGCTACTTAATGAAAGTTGCAGTGTCAGGAAACTTGACTTCATTGAGCAGAGACAGTGGGAATCCAGCATCCTCCAGTCTCATCTTAATTTTTTCTTTTGCCTTAGGCCTGGAAATGGCACAGTCTTTGTCCCCAGGGTGAACCTCTTCAATCAGGGAGGGATCTGTCAAGTTGATGAGATTTGGAAATCTTTCAGGAAACAAGGTTTCACCTCACAGAGCCTGCTGAGTTAAATCAGTTTTATGAAAGATGGTCCTTCTAATATATGCTATCATCAGACAACCATGGGTAGTGACAGTGGTTCACTTTTTAGTATTTCCCATTGGTAGTTTGTCTTTGAGATGAAAGGATACATACTATAGATGTGGCTGGAAAACAGATAGTCCATACAACTGAAAAAAAAGGCTCCTGAAGTAATTTTTTACCTCAAGTCAGGATTGAAAGCCAAAATAACAACATTTTTTAGTTAATTAAAGCTACTATAAGACTCAGAATTCAGTAAAAATAAAATACTTGTGTTTATATTAGGATAGTTGGTAAAAAGTAACATTAATTCAAATGCAAACTTCATTCAAAAAGTTGTCAAGTTTTTAAATTTTTGCACAAATACTAATGTTCTTTAACAGTTTTGATAAAAAGTGTTTTACTCATGGAAGAGCTGGATGCTCCTTTCCCATTGCAATTGTCATGTCTTCTCTACCACCACTCCTGTATATGAATTAAGCGTTTTTGGACACATTGACATCTCATAAATCCAATAATTAAGCAGGGGCTTATGAACTAGGTCCATTTATTCATTATTTGTGAAAATTTGTGTATTAGTCTTTTTTCTTGTTCTGTGGAGTGGAGTTTTTGTTTTCCATGCATGCTACCTAGTGACAAGAAATTTGAATCATAAATTTGTGAAATTATAATTTTTCCTAGATCTAATGCTCCAAAGTGCAGCTGTTACTCTTTGGTATGAGAAAAAAACAAACCAACACGTTATTTCAAGTTCTTTGATAGAGAACCCGTTCTATAGAATTCAGGGAGATCAGGGGTCTGTTGTGATGGGAACCAGGAAGAAGGGGAGAGAGACAGAAGAAAGCTAACATCACTGAAATGATGAGGACCCACTTTTTCAGAGTGCTAGTTTAAGACCCCACTAAGACTTCACCAAACACTAGAATTTATTTTCCAGCTAAACAAGGAAAATTAACATGTCCTGCACTTGTCAGTGTCTTTATGCATCAAAACCATATTGTAGGTAGTTTAATAGTGCAGGACTCAAGTTACACCAGGAGAGGTTCAGGCTGGATATTAGGAAAAATTTTTTCACTGAAAGGGTTATCAGACATTGGAATGGGCTGCCCAGGGAGG
>JAOQGH010000001.1:206494818-206516652 GCA_025769975.1 Gallinago jamesoni | reverse complement strand
GACTGCAGGGGGGCCAGACTAGATGGCCTTTGAAGGTCCCTTCCGGCCCAGATGATTCTATGATTCTATGATTCTATAGACTTTGCTTTAATTTAATTTGGAAGCTACTGGACAGAGAAAAACATTGCATCTGTTTTACTAAAATCTGCTTTCAGGCTCCTGATGATCTGGAAGCATACCATGATGTAATGCAGAATATTATACATAAATATATTGTATGTATATACAGTAAAGAAGTGATTGGGAAGGTTATTAACAGAACAGTTACCATCTACTTTGGCAACGAAATTTTGAGACAATCCCATTCATAAATCATAGCCTTGTTTCAAACTAACATAATTTAACTAATCCTTCAAAATATGCTGACCTGAGAAAACCACAGTTAAGATTTTCTCTAATTGATGGGTTTGATTTTATATTTTTTTTTCTGGAAGTGTCTGGCAGCATTTATTGCTGGCCAGATACATCATCCAGGTGATATGTGAAAACCTCCATATAAAATCAATTACATTGTCAAAGGGCTGACAAACAACGTATTAGGAATGGCTATTGCTGGAAGTGCAATATGTACGAGAAAACTTGGAAGGATAGTAATCCGGGGTGGCTGGTAAACTAGTTCACTGAATGAATCCCACAGCCAAAATTCAACCTTACTGCTGAGAACAGTGAAAAGATGAGGAAAATTCTCTGTTCCCCAGTCTACGGTGCTCTAGTCAAATACTTCTTATTTGTCCTTACCTAGGGTTTGATTTATCTTTTTTTTTTAAACTTTTGCTCCTGAGATATATTTCTTCTAACTTCCCAGATGATGTTACAGGCATTTGGAGGAAGATAAATAGAGGTAATGCCAAAAAAAAGGTGTGAAATTGTAGTGAAAGTACAGGATCTGGGATATATGAAATCACCTTACCCTCACTACTAAGTTTTTTTGTGAACAAGATAGTTACAATGGGTGAACCAGTTGTCCAACATTGCTATTTTGGAGAGCATAAAGCTTTAGACAAATATATATAAACTACAGTTGATCTAGCATGGCAGAGTCACAGAACATGTTCACCTTTCCCTGATTTGAAATTACAGGAGTCAACTCTCCATGTCTTATTGCTGGCGATGTAATATAGGTAATAAAATGACCGCTAATCATTGGTTGTTATCGCTTAGGCTAAAGCATATTGTTTATGAAGATACACACAGAGTGACTTCACTTAAGGACTTCATGTAGAGATAGAGCTGATTTAACCTTTGGGTATTCTGTTCAGATTATGAATTATCCTTTCTTCAAATGAAATGACTGACTGGGTTGCTTCAACCTTTATCTTGATATGTTTTAAGAGTTTATCTTCCCAGGCATTGTTATAATCTTTCTTTTGGCTAAACCAAAGAGCTTTAGCTCTCCAGTCACTTCTGTAAAGTGAGTTTTCCAGATGCTAAATTATTCTTATAGATCTTGCATAATCCTTTCCAGTTCTGTCTTAAAAAAATCATTTTTTAAGAGCACTTACCTTTATTTCTTTCTCCTTTTTAGGGGGATTTACTTCTTCAACTTGCAGGCAGGCTGGAAATTGTTTTCCATAGATCAGCATACAAGATGTTGTTTCTTAACTTATTAATAAACCAATACAATGGTGGCCTATAAACATGTGATGTTTAGTAGTAGTAGAGAGTAGAACAGTAAAATTTCCCTTTTACAGTTATCTGTCTCCACCTTCTCATAACTCATCTTTTGCCCATCTGGCTTACGCTCTCCCCTCAATGTCTGGGTTTTTTTATCTTCCTACCATCTTTTTTTCTTGTTATATTAGCTCATTTCTTCTCCCTCCTGGTTAGGTTTAATTTTTTTTCTTCTTATTCCTCCTGGATCAAAATAAGATTATTTAAAAATTTCAGGTAGATAATTGTATGAATAAGATAGGATGCACTGATTTGGAAATTTCTAAAATTTTTGGTTTATGTGATCATGATGATGATCAAGTGATTATATCAACCAATGCAGACTAAAATAAAGACCATCAAAGTTGCACAGTATTTTTAAAGATCTTTCATCTGGAGAAACCAGGCTTAGTCTAAATGTCCTCTAAAGGTGAGAATTTAAAGTCCAGATTGTCATAAAAATCTGATTGTAACTAGGTATGTTATTCAGCAGTTTTACATTTATTTTGTCTTAAATCACAGTTGTGCAATTTGCAGATTTGGCATTTAGTGAAAAACAGGACATGTTTTCATTTGCAAGCAAAGCCTTGAAGGTGAAAACTAAGCTGGAATTCTTCTTCTATTTCACAGTCCTAAGTTTCAACAGTCTTCATACCCAACTTTGTTCTCAATTGCATTGGAATAGGTTCTTGGCCAAAATATCTGTTGCACTTAAAGACCCCCAAACTGTGTCCCATCTACCTTCTCTCTACCAGGCTGCCTCAAAGACAGTCTTAGTAAGCAAGATAAGTGTGCAGTCAGGGATTATGCTGACGTGTTCTTGAGGGTGTTTCCTGGCTTGCAGCAAGTATTGTAGATGGCTGTGTTCTCAGAGCTGTGCTGAACAGGCAGTATAGATGCCTCCTGACAGCAAGTGAGCAAACCTGTTTTTAGGCCTACAAAAATTAGCAAAAGCAAGAAGTTTGGAAAGGGATCTTTATCTCCTCCTATTGATGGAGGAGGATCAGTGAAGTTCATCTCCTTTCCCTTTTTTCCCCAAAGCCTGCTGGCTTTGCAGCTCAGAGAATAATTTTATTTTAGGCTTCCAAAAAAGTCCAGGGAGGAAAATTAGTAATGCAGATGATGCTCATTTGGCTTTACGAGTAGGACAGAACTTATGGTTGCATTTGATAGGTAAGCAGTTCTGCATTTTTCTTTCATCTTTACCACAGAAAAATACAGGATTCAAATCCTTCTCACATGAACAGAAGCCCTCAAAAAGATTAGGATATGTGCCCAAAATGATAATATAAGTGAGTGTATATTATCTTTCCAATATAAGCCTCTCATGTGCCTTCAATCATGGTTATTTATATAAAGGGCTTTCCAACAGCACTGTGGGATGTGAAGGTACCTTGCTCATTTTCATACATATGCAAAATGCATAGGCAATTTGTCTGACCTACTTCTTTCCCTAAAGGGAAAGTATGAGACTAGCTCAAATTTAAGGGGTCTAAAAAATGTCGAAATTGGATCAGAGGATCTCCTTCTCTGACTTGCATCTCTCTCTTGAAAGCCCACTGTATTTAGATACTCAACTTCTTTCTTAGCATCTCCATGCCTACTGAAGAAAAGGGGATATGTAGGTGTTCTATGTCTTACTAAATATGAAGATGAAGGTTTTGTTCACTCAGACACAATTTCTATGGATTTTTATATTTTTTTCTCCAAATCAAAAGGCATTTATGCAAAAGCATAAATATCAGCACACCGAAGTAGATCAAAATGAAGCATTTGGTACAGAATTCATTCAGGGATCTCAACCTTATGGATTCTGTACAAAAGTCAGACTTATGCAATGACTGGCACAGGCTAGGAAGGTAGTTTCTTCTGGTAAGCTATGTATGATTCAATCAAGGAGTGTAAGCTTTATAGTTATAACATGCCATTATAGAGTGTTATTGAAAAAGCCAATGTTACTTGACCTGTGGACTTGCCAATTTCCCTTTTCTTCCACCATTTCCTATCTGGCTGTTACTCGTGTCACCTTCCTGCCCCTCCCTCTCTCTGGCCTCTTGTTTGTTAGCTAGAACTGTCTGAATCATCCAGGCTAACATTGTCCTTTTCTTTTCCTGCTCCCAAGCTGATTTTATTGAAGCTTTATGCATTATTCATGCGTATTCAACCAACAGTTTGTGCAGACAGATTCTGCTATGTGAGCTGAGATGTTCACATGCTGTTCCGGCAGGGCTAGACGGTGCCTTTAGGCACCACCTTGTGGGAGGAGTGACATGTAAACGGACCTGACCCAGGAGGTAACATGCTGAGAAGCCTCTCAGTCACCCACGGTTGCTTATGACCACGTCAGGCCAATGCTGAAGCCTCTCCATCTGCATGCGGTGGTGTGTGTGTCACACTAAGCCACAGGAAAGACTATTGTGCCCTCAACTTTGTACTACGGGTCTGCCTTTGCTGTTTGGTTAGCTTAAGTCTCTGTGGGCTGGAAACAGAACTATCTCTTCTTCTAGTCCCTTTCAGCTGCTCCAGCCAGGAGGGGGAGTTAAATTAAATAACCCAAACTAGAAAATTTGGCCTGAGAATGTCGAGTGTGGAAAGCAGGACAGTATGGTGGCTACTGGAATAGGGAATATGGGATGGTCTACATGGAAGTGAGACCCAGTTCTGTACTCTTTTGGACTGCTCACATGGCCCCGATGAAATTGTAGAGATTGTGCCAGTGTCTTAAGATGAAGAGACTGGTTCAGATACACCAAGGTTGCATCGGGCTGTATCATTACAGTGTTGTGCTGATCAGTCCATTGGGAAGTACAGCGTGGGATATGATGCTGTGGAGTTAATGATCTCATCTGGTGGCTCAGCACAACCAGCTAGATCAGAGCTACATTGGGCGTGTCTACAGCCCCTTCTGTAGCCTGCTGTGGACATGCCTCCAGCCATCTGCAAGGGGGCCTGCTTAATGATTTTATAATGATTTGGCATTTTGTAGGCTGGGAATTGGCACACATGGTTGTCTTTGAAGCATTTGCTCCAAACACCCACATTTCAAATGCATGATAGGAGTGATGTGAGAATCAATAATTTGGAAAGTCAGGAAAGCTCAGGCACTACTGTTAATGTTGGGCAGAGAAGCTCATGGACATGTAGTTTGTGCACATGTTCTGTTACTGACCATGCACGGGTTTGTGCCGTTAGAGAAGGTACTCTGAAACATTACTGAGAAAAAGTACCTCGATTGACATACATACGTCTCCTAGGAAGGAAGAAAGACAGAGGACACTGGAAGCCTGGAAAACTGAAATCTTGAAGGCTGATTCCTACTTCTCTTTAGCACACAAGCTTTTAACTGGTTTTGGTTTTTTCTACTCTTGAACAGTTGGTAGAGTGGGTGTTACATCCAACACCTCCGTGTGACAAATCTCAGCCTACAAAATACTGACACGTTACATTTCATTAACCATATGGGACCTAATTATGCTGCCAGCTAAAATACAGGTACAAGTCCCAAGGGATTCATTTGCTATATGTTCATGGGTCCTATAGAACCTTACAGTATGTTTGCCTATATAAATCAGGGAGTTCATTTGACTTTTGCAACATCATGGTTTCACTGAGATGTGTAGAGCCTAAGCTTTAATATATAACTGAAATGAAAGGTGAGTTTTTACTCACAAGATGAAAGGTTTTGGGGGAGAAGGGGCAATATCAGTGTGTGCATACTGATAAATAAAAAAAAAAAAATTGTCAGGGTCTTCCCAGAAAGTAGGATTTCAGTATTTTGGGGCCATATCCATATAAAAAAACCTGGCCAAAGGTAGCCAAAGCCCTTAAAGCTGTGGAACATTGCCATCTTCTGTCTCCAGACAATCTGGAACAAAGTGGCCCAGATTTGGCAGTGCTCTGACACCCTGCCCTGACTGTCTTGCTGTGATGTTGGTTCAAAGAAATGAGGGCTACATAATGCCGTTTGCATCAGTTTCATTATGGATTATTTTATCAGGCGGGCTGTGGAAAGGTGGGAGTGAACTCTGTACGATTGAGCAGGAATGCCAGGAGGTCTCTTAGCGAGAGGGGAGGCAGCAGAGTATCAAAGGTCTAGGTGAAGGAGAGTACAGGATTAACAGAAACAAAGTGCAGAAATAGCAATGGTGCTGAAGATGAACTGTTTCACTGATATAATCTCTAGATCTGAGTATTTTATACACCCTAAATCCTATTCAGAACATGCCACCCCCAGGCCCTGAAATGCTACACAAATTAAATGTCATTTTACTACTAGAGAACTAAAGGACTGAAAGATGGCATGTCGTGCTGGAGGTCAACCATGACACCTCTCTTGGTTCCCAGACCCCTGGTCTCCTTTGTACTAGGCTACCTTTCACGGTTGATGGTCATAACCTGTTATCTTCCCTTGTTATTTGTGTAAATTCAGTGGGGAGCACAATACCTGAAGTTATTCTTCAGATCAGAAATGAGAACACAGCAAAGTGATCTCAAGGGAATAAATATTTCTGCAGACATTGCTAAATTTTGAGCAAAACCAAACCATGGAATACAGCAATAACTGAAATATCTGTTTGCATTTGTAAGCAGTTGATTTGCCCTAAATATGTCAAGTAGAAATGACAGAATTTTGCTTTATAAAATGGCTCTTCAAATCAATCATGTTAATAACTTCTCATAAGATGATGGTTTCTCTCTAGCTATAAATATGTAATTTCATTATGATCATGGTAGAGGTGCTACTAGCTTCATTACATAAGCAAGAAACGAGTAATTACTTCACAATTTTGTAGAGGAGTGTAAAAAAAAAATCATAACAAGAATTATGACGTTTGGGAGGGTTTTTGTGTATTTGTTCTCTGCACTAGTATGAAAAATATTTTTATAGCATTTTCCTACAGTTTTCTCTGTGAAAAACAGATAAACATTTTATAAGAAAAGGGGAAGAGCTGTGTGGGGCTTTTTTAATGAAAAATGCTTTTCAAAATGGGACAAGTGGAGGCTTGTGCATTGCAATTTTCTGTTGGTGGAACTTGTTATAGTTTTATTCTCTACACACCACACCTGTGGAGGGCCATGAGTTAGATTTCATATGCCCAATGGCTATTTTTGCTAGTCTTTAAAAATAGTAATGGTGACATTTGGAGTGAAACTATTTTGTTAATCTACATGGGTGTGTGAGAAGATGCTCTGACTTCAAAGATCAGCATTTTGCCTGGCATGGAAAATTTACTGAATAAATAATAAGACTGATTGCTTTGGATTTAAATATAATTTAAAAAGTATTTGAGGCGACATACCAAGTAATTACATATTTCAGGGAGTTGGTCAGATTGTGAATATTGTCTATGTATGGGCTTTGACTAAAATGTTTTACTCTATAAAACATTGGTCTGTTCTACGTCCATAGAGAGGTTTTTGACTCGGTATAATCTTTGCAACTGAAAAAGTTGCATAAAATCTCCATAAAGTTATTGAGTGACACTTCCTGATAGCAAGGATTTTGTAGTAAGTAATGATATTTACTGCCTTCCTTCCAATCACACATTGCTTTAAGGTTATGGATAGTTTACAACTAATTAGTAAATGGTTACCAATTACTTATAAACTACATATTAGTTAGTGTCCAATGTTTCTTATAGAAAGTGAGTAGTACTGAAGCACCCAGTCCTGCAGTTGAACGATATCCTGAGTTATTCAGGGATTCAGTATCATTAAGAGATACCTGTTCTACCTGTGGATAAACCCATTGTAGAAAAAACACCACTTGGATGCTCAGACCAGTTCTTGTTCTGAGCTACATAGCCCTGACTCAATGCTGTGCTTGCATGGCATCCTGTCCTGTACTTCGGTACTGCACCATTAAGTGTACACGTGCATTGCCAGTTTGTTCAACAGGAACACGAGGATTTCTCTCACAAACCGAGAGCTTTTTTTTTTTTTTTTTTCTACCACTGTGTATTTCTTTGTGCATCACTGTGATTCTGTTGCCTATTTATGTTCACTGAAAGCTTCCTCTTCTCGTCTGAATAGCAGCTGGCATCAAAGTATCCTCACCTCAGCTGGGACCTGTATATGTTATGATAAGTAATTTATGAAAAGAGTTTCCATTCCAAAATAGTAGCACATGTAGTCCTGACTTTACTGTTAAAGCCTGAGTCCTTTCCTTTCATCAGCTGTTTTATTTCATTCGTCCAGAGAGTACAACGGGTTTGGACAAAAAGAGATGGCAGTTTCAATCCATCACATACTCTGCAAGGTTCTGGTTCAGCAAGTGCTCTGAACCCTTAAGGTATTTCTCCTCTATACAGTCCAACTGGCTAAGAAGAAAAAAATCAAAAAATATCCTTTGCTGTTAGAGAATAGACTTCTGAGTGCACGTTTGACAAGTTTTTAGTATTATCTGCTAGAGCAAAAACAATGCTGATGAAGGAATTTCCTGCTTGACTTAATTACATGTTTCATCACAGCCTCTTACTGTGTGTGGCAATCAGTTTATGCATTTTCTTCCTTGCAATACTTTTCTCTGAGAAAAACCCCTTGACTCTTTGGTCTTGACTGAAGCAGAGACAACGATATTATTGCAAATTCTGTACAAGCACCTTGGAATAAACTTGCTGCTTGAGATCAGTGATGGCTAGAAAAATGCTGGTTCTACATATTTGTGTTGTTGATAAGAAAAATGGTACTTGTAATATGTTGGTAGCTCTAAATTGTATCTGAAAATTACAAGCACCCACATGGAACTTTGGACACTTGTTCACTTCTGGTGGCAACACCTTATATTTATGATATTTCTAATTCTAGTCTTTTTGAAATAGTGCTAAGCTAAAGCACTGCACTCTGTTAACTCAGACCCTGCTTCTCTTCTGGACCACTGCAATGATCATTACACAAGGCAAATCTTCTCTAATGAGGACTGGACCTACGCAGCGGATGCAGACCAATCTATGTTACTCATCCTTGTCCTGTCCCTTGTCCAGTCTCCCACTGTGCAGAAACCCTTGTGTGAACATAAAGAAGCAGCATCCACCTTGTGTGCTTTACAGTAGTAAATGTCATGCAACTCTGAATTATCATTTGTTACCTGAATAATCTTAATTTGCTTCTTCTTGAAAAGCTGATACAGTTTGATCATACCAGACTTGCCTATTTTGAATATTTCATGATTCATACTGTCTCCCACTGTGCATAGGAATTATTTGGGACGGTCGTGTTTGGTCCGTGCAAAAATGATGCCAGGGGCTATTATAGCAATTTAATGCCATAGACAATTATGTTTCAGTAGTAGGAATATTCTTTGGTGCTGCTTTAATATACTAATATAAATGTTACGTTTGTTTCCTGATAAATATCTTTCTTAACCTGCAAGCATGTATTAAAGAAAGCAGGTATGAATACAAGAACAAACACAGATTTTCACTCCACTTGAATCTTTTCATAGTCTTCTTTGTTTTCCAAGGTTCTTAATTTCTTTGCAGCTCTCTACAGCTTTTTGAGATATTTAATATCTGAAAATGTATTATTATTAAATGCATTTTGTTTTATTGGAATGAATAATGAGACACTAAAAAATGCTAGCTGGGAGCTCACTCAGTTATAATTAAATGAATATATTTTGTATAAACACTATTGTTTATTGAAAGAGGGTTAATTTCAAAAGAACAGGTATTAGAGAAATTAAGGAAGATAATGAATTATATAAATTAAACTACTAGCATCCAAAAGCCAAATATAAAGCAGAACGGGCACTAAGGCAAAGATGGCTTTATTTTAATCCCAGTTAATGGTGTCTATTGGAATGGGATTCACTGGGAATGGATTTTCCTGTTGAGAATGGAGAGAAGAGCTCTAAAATCCCTCAGAGACGTTATTTAGATCACATATCATGGACAGCAAAACCAGTAATAAAGTAAAAATTGTAAAAGTCAAGATGAGTTAAATCTCAGAAAGTAAATAAAAACAGATGTCTTAAGTCTACCATTACTGTGTGCAAAGTTATGGACAGATTGAGTCAACATTAAAAGTAATTCCATCTTGGCCCTAAGTCAAAACAAACATTTCTTGGCATAGATGTGGTGGAAAAGATGGGTCTATTTCATTTTTCTTCAAGCTGTTAACTACATTGTCCCAGAGACCCTATTCCACTCAAAGGAGAGTCACTTCCAAGGGGTGATTCAGCCCTCCATTTTATCTAAACTCTTAATTAGTGACCTTGCAATACTGCCTTCCTAACTTGGGTACTTTAGATAAGTATTTAAAATTATGTGTGCAGAATAGCAGTCTTCATAAAGATGAAGACTGTAGAATACGAAGGCAAAGGCAAGTTGATTGGCAGGAAGGAAAACATGGAAGTGGAAAGGACCACAACTGCAGTGGAAGAAAAACTCTTCAGTAAAATTAAAGGGATTGTTGGATAAATTCTAGTCCCAGAGGACTAAGGACTAGTAATTTATGAAATTGTAAGCTTGACAGCAAGGTCTTTTTTAGGGGCACTTTTAGATCATCTTTTTGGAGTTCTTTAAAGAAAACATTGTTTCAGGGGTAGCAGTGTAATATTGGAGAATAGCAAAGACAATGGATATGCTTTAATGCATGTTTGTATGGGTCAAATGATCTCATTATCCACAGACCACATCTCTGTAGTATGTCCATTTTCAAACAAATTTTGAAGTAAATATAAGATCTCAGATATTTATTTTTTTTTTCCCATGGGATTATTGACTTTTCTCTCTGTAAAGAGAAAAAATGTGGTTTGGGTTTCCTCTGTTCAGGCTTCTTAAGTGGTGATATAGTGTTACAGAGGAAATTAGAGTCAGAGTTTGGGTTTCCTAGTAGTTAGAGAATGCTGCCAGGAAACTGAGATGAGCAGGAAACTGAGTGATATGGAAAAAGAAGGTATGATATTGAATAAGGTTCTTTACAGAAATCTTCAGTGATCAGCACTGGCTAGTTTCATGTAATGCTTTTGCAAGTGATGTAAGTATAATTAATTTAAGCCTGAGATATTCTAATTATGGGAAAATATTAACCAGTAGAAAGGAGAAAAAGAACAATTGTAGAAGACGACTTAGATGGTTTTGGAGGCTAAAGAAAATTGTACCAGGCACTTAAAATCTTTCCTGTCTTTAGGTATCTAACCTAAATAGTCCATTCCAGGAGCATTGTCATCCTAAGCTTCATCTGTAAATCAGTAAGAAATTCTGACACCTACCAAGGGAGATTCAAGTCTTCTAGTGGCTTCCAGAGTAGTTCTGAAGTGCATAAGGACCTCTGTTGAACAAGTGTGAAGCTCAGAGTGGTGAAGTTTCTGTCTTGCCTGCCACAAATACTCCTTTTCCTTACTGATTAATGTTCATTTTTGTGGTTTCCTGAGAATTCAGCACTTAGGATGAGAGGATGCAGGAAAAAAGAGAAACAAATATGATAAAAATATGAAAAAGGAAAATGGGATCTTGGAGAGGTATTTTCAGGAAAAATGGAAGAGTGTTTGTCCTGCTGTACAGGATTCTATAAATCATCATCTGATTGTTGTAGATTGGTAGTCATTGATGTCTGGGGAAGAGACAATCAAAGTGGGGACAGCTGTAGAGAAGGGTTATTAGTGTAATCTGAAGAGCCTATCATGAAACAGAATCCCAGAAGATTTGTCTTTGTTTGGTGGAGCAAAATGAAGCCTGAATAATACCATTAGTGTTTTTTAAATACGGCATATTGAATGGTAATGATAACTGAAAATATGTTAATAAGTATAAGCTGAGTATTAGAAGGATTTCCAACTATCAAGTGAATTTGGCTTTGGAATAGTCTCACAGTGGATAGACTTCTTGTTGAAGTTTATTCATACTGCAACTGCAGCTGATCTCGAGTTACAGTACATGCATGATCTTCAGCAGTGTGTATGTATTTTGGAAGAAAAAACTCAATTGAAGTGTGTCTGAAAACATACCCCCAGAATCTTTGAAAATAACAGCAAGACAAACAAAATTATTATAAGAACATTGGCACATTTAATCTTGATGAAGACAGCAAGACGTAATGAATTTTCAGGTTATCTTAATTTCACTCCCCAGAAAAAAAACATTGGCATTAACGATCATTGAAATGAGCTGAGCTACATGGTTGCACATAGGGAAAGAACAGCAATTTATAAATTGGATGCAATACATCCTGATAAATGGCATAGAAGGTATACAGCCTGATGTTAAAATCTAGGCCATCATTCAAATAAACCGATGGTTATGCCATGTTCAAGTTAGATAAGAAGGCAAGAAAAATGGCCAGTTATTAAATAAAGTTAGCTTAAGCAGACATAATTCCTGTGGCTTGTTCTTCATTCTCCTGTTCCCTTCTCTTTTGGAACTCCAGTGTGCAATAAAAAAAAGAAATTATGATTGAATGAATGTAGTTTTGTACATGGAGGGAATCTGCAAATTTTAAAGGAGTCATTTAATAGCTTTTGAGTTGCCTACTATGCTAATTACAAAATCAATTGCTATTAAAGTTTTCTCAGTATAGGTGTAGATTCCAAGGGAGGACTGATTACACAATGAGAGAGAGAAAGGAACAACTCCCACACACCTGAGAGACATCTCAGTGTACTGCTAAATGGCCAGAGACTGGATGTGCAACAATCTTTTCATAAAATCTTGACTATTGACTGCATCAGAGACTGGAATCTCATTGCCCAAGGTGAGTGCTTTCCCAAAAACTGTATTCTTGCACTTCTCTGGGCTCACAGAATATTTGAACAATTTGTACGAAATGAAAATCTTTGACTGGAGAGACTGAAGGAAATGCACCTTACAGCTCCCACTGTTAGGAGATCTGCAGTCCCTGCTTCAGCTCAAGCACAGAGGGAAATGGAAACTTGCTTCCCACACAGGGATTATTATGCCTGAATCATGCATGAGAATGGAGTGACCCTGCTGAAGTGAGCAACCCCGAGCCAAGATTTTGGGTGCAGCTCTCAAGCAGAGGGAAGGACTTTGATCTATCTAAAACAGATACCTTCATCCTTATGGCCCTTTATAGTATCTTACGCTGTCTAGCTGGGGTAAAGGTCAAAGCAGAATGTTGATTTTGGAGGCTCTGGGCAGGGTCTTCCTTGTACTGCAGAATTCTAGATGGCCAATTGTAAACTGGGGTAACTGCGTAGCTGGATACCTGTATCCCTTTTGTTTGGTTTTTATTCTCTTATCCACCTGGGATCACAAGTGTTACCAAGGGGAACTACTTTTATATATTTGAGATTTTTTTACCAAGAGGGTGGTTCACCTTGCAACAAGTTCCCCAGATAGCTTGCAAAGTCTTCATCCTTGGAGGTGTTCAAAACTTGACTGGAAAAGCCTCTGAGAAATATGATCTGAAGTGGCCCTCCTTGGAACAAGGGGTTAGACTAGATGACCTCCAGAAGCTTCTTCCAACTTCATTCTGTTCTCTGAATTAGTTGTTGTTTGAGGGAAAAGCAAGGAGATAGGCCAAAGTGCGTTTTGACCCATTTTAATCTTATTCTTCTCCTGATGTAGTATTTCAGCTATCATAATATTGTCTCAACAGTCTTATGAGATGGTGAATCTGATTCCCCTTTTTGCAGGATGGAGGGAACACAGGATGAGGCACTGGTCACTGGTTATTTATAAATCATACTGGTGGAGCAGGACTTCTGGATCCCAAACTAGGTCTGGGTCAGCCCTTGTTTCAGGCAGTAGAATATAACTACAACTAATAGAAACCAGAAGCAGGTGGAATCCTGATCTCACTGATGACACAATAGGATAGGAATAGACATGAACTATGCCAAACGGGGGTAAGGCTGCAAGTCCCTTTCCCACTGAACTGTGTCTGAATCAATTTGGGCAGAGTACGAACTTTCTGCAGGAGATATAGGAAGCTCTCCTCACAGAGAAATCTGGGGGACTTTAGATAGCTAGGTGGAGGAAAATGGAGTCTACATTCCCTGTTTCTTGTCAAGAAAGAAAATACGTTCCTTTAGAGCTGAAAATGTGAATATAAGCAGTGCAGTTTTGTAGGCCTATGGTAGCTTTCCTAGGTATCAGACAATAGGTTTAAATGCTAAAAAACTTCAAGATGGGAGGTAAACATATTTGCTGTGGGGTGATATGTGATGCCAATATGTTTCTAAGTGGTTTTTGAAAAATTAACCTTTTATTATCTTCTGTAACACTGAAAATTAAAGTTGAAATAAAAAGTAATGTACTTTTAACTGTTAATTTTAAATAGAATTCCGTTATGAGAATCTGACTCGTGTTGTTTACAGACACTGTGATCAAACTGGTGCAGAGAGGGATTGTTCCACCTTTGCCCTCTCAGGTAAACAAACTAGCGCTTTTATGGACACTGCAGCAACACAAAAAGTTTTCATATTGGGACTACTGCATATCCATTTGGAAATCTGTACAGCCTAAGTGTCTACTCATTCATATGTGTTCAATCTAACCCTTTAGCTATGTGGAATGACTATGTGTGGTCACTCGAGGTCCATATTCTTAGACGAAAGGCAACGTTATCAGTGGTTGTACCAAGACCTGTACTGTGAAGATTTCTGCCACCTTTGTGTATGTAGCAATGATTCAGTGCTGGTGATTTGATTTTGGTGTTTTTTTTTTTTCCCCCTGACAAATGCAGTCAGACAGCAAGCAATATTTCACTGTGTCAAGAGATCTAAAGTGGATTCTAGCTTGAATAACTGCTGTTCACAGAAAAGCAAAGATATATTCAGATTTATCTATGATGAGTAGATTTAAATAATCCAGTTGCTGCAAACTAATTGACTTTTATGAATAAGAAGTGGGACACATTTTCATGAATCCCACATATTCACGTTTATATCAATCAATAAATAAACATTCACATATTTATTGTGGTAAACTATTAGGGTCTATTCCAAAGCTCAAAGAAGTTGCACAGACTATTATATCCAAATGCAAATATACAAAAGAGCATAAAATATATATAAGGAAAAGGAAGTGCGGAGGAAGTAATGATTTTTGTTCTGTCTGTTTTTATTTTCCCTCATCTGCTTTCACTGTCCAGTTTTATAAACATGGGGGGGTATAGTTTTCTTTCCTAGGTTATTGATTACCAGTGTGAAGGGAAGCATAAGGCCAAATTTCATCACACCCATGAGCAGACCCTCTGCTCAAATGAACAACAACACAGAGAATGTGGTAAAGATTGGTTTTTGTTTATTGCCGAAGACATGCGGTTTCTTTACACGCTCACCCTAAGGCAGGCTTGTGTATTGTCTTCATATTGCTCCGTAGATTAAATGCCAGAAGAAACACTTCTGCTCAGAGACTCAAACCTTCTGCATAACACAGTTCACAGAATTTTGCCTAGTAAATCAAGCAGTGGAAGAAATAATTCTTTCCTCTAATGTGAGTGTTATCAAGCCCAAGAACTTGTGACTAAACCAGTATATATCTTATTGAAAGACATTTGGATTAAATGTAAGGCCTCCAGGAGATGATTAATCAGCTACATCCCTTAATTATGTTGCAACAGTTAATTACTCTTGCTGTTAAAAGTTGTCTTGCTTCCAATCTCAATGTGTCTGTCTCCATGGAGACATTTTTCTATGGAAAGAATAAGGCACCGTGACCTCTTTCTTCATAGAGGTTTCTATTTATTGTCTTTCTTTGTACATTGTTTGTCTTAATCTCAGGCTACAATCATCCCGACTGATGGATGCATCCTGATAGCTTGGTGTAAACACAGAGCTCCTCTAATCAATGCAAAAAATGTGCTTTAGATTTACATGACTATGAGGAATATCGAAATCCAGTTATTGCTGTTAATGTGCTGCTCTTTATAACTAGAAGAAATCCCTGTCTGTAAAATGTGTTTCAATTGGGCTTCTCCGGAATCAGTCTAGTGAAGGTTTCCCGGTTTGATTTCTGTTCAACTTGGCTATCAGCCTTGGGAAGAGGGAGGTGTTCTTGCCAATATCATAGATTTCACCTTCATAAAAGACATATTGAAGAAGACATTAATCTTTCTCAGAGAGATGCTTGCCTTTTACTGACACCAACCTGATTTTATTATGCTGTGATGCCAGGGAGCAATTACTCAGCAGTCAGTACTAATGGCTTGAGAAACCTGCTGGAAATAGAGACTGACCCCTTTTTTTTTTTTTTTTTTTTTTTTTTTTTTTCAGGTGATTTCTTTACATTACTTAAGCTTTTAAAATCTGGGACTCTGAGCCAAAGATTACTCATGGCAGCTCGTGACATGCTCCTGCCTTCTCTTTCGTTGTCAGTGGCTCCTAAACACACACTTATAGCCTGTTCAAGCCCAAATCAGCTACTTCATGTGACTCAGGATCTGGGAGCTTTGACATATAGCTGTCGCTGACTAAGCTTGACCAAAACAATCTTATTTGGCTATACATGTTATTCTTCTTGACAAAACCTGACTAAAATATTAGAATAATAAAAAAAAATTAATCAGTGCTTTAAAAATCTAATTTTACTAACCTGGGATGCACTAGATAGCATTGATTAACGACGGGTGTGTTCAGAACCAATATTCTTTGCATTTACTCTCATTCAAACTACTGTCAGCCTGAAGAGAAGCCCTTAAAACCAGCAGCATACTGGTTACAGGATCCTGTGCTGGGAAGGGCATGGAATTGTTTTCATTTATTATGCTTTTCAGCTTCATCCCACCTAATTCCTTGCTTTCTCTCCATGGAGACAAGGAGTCTGATATTGACTCATATATATGACATCCAGGGAATTTGTGAATTGGAGGGGGAGGAGAGTCTAAGGCTGACTTCTACTGCCTGTGCTCACATAACATCTTAATTCACTAATGATTTCAAAGGCATTGAGTAAAATATTGCTCCTTGTTAAGACTGAATTAGGCAGTCTGCAAACTGCTCAACTTTTAGCAAAAACAGTTAAAAAATACTAGGCCTAATGAGATGCCTAGAGAAACAGGAATAGCCTCACAACATGTGAATGAAGGTCTTTTTGTCCCAGGATGTCCAGGTTGTCATGTCAGATCACATCTCGCAGCTCAAGTTTCAGGGGAATCCTGTGGTTGGATAATCTGTAACGTTATTGTTATTCCTCTGGTTTCTAAGTGGTAGATATCATTTGATGCCAAGGTGTACTCAGCCACAGTATGCATGCAAAGACAGGAGTGGAAAGGTGCAGAGAGTGGTTCAGGTCCTGAAGCATGCCCTGGAAAAATTGGGTGACCCCCTAGTCCTTTTTGTCTGTTGGTTCAACAGATAAATCACTATTTGATTTAATACCTTCAGATTTCTGTACAGTATGATCATTCTGAGTGCTGCTTCTCCATACAGATAATCAGCCTTTGGCTTCAACTTGTGTAATTCATGACCCTGGTGTCTAAAAATAATAAATATGACATAGGAAGTTTTTCAGGTTTTTCTCTACACTTGTGTAAGGCTTCAGGAAAATACGCACATACAAAAGCCAGGAGGACTTAAGACAGTGAGCATTTCACAGGTTAGATTGTGTGAGGCCTCCGCGTTTAACAGCAGTGGAGATGAATGGTGAACCTGAGGAGGAGGCTGGGCTCAGTGAAACTTTCCCTGCTTCCCTCTTGAAAATAGGAGTGGTGAACTCTTTATTTGGTTGCTTTTCTTTCTTTGCAGCATTGAGATTCTAATCAAGTTTGCTTTGTGAGTACTGGAAATAAAAAAGCCTGATTTCCTCTCCAGATTTTTGTTTCTCTCTTGGCTCTTCCATCTCACTAGCCCTGGTTTGGTACCCAACCAAGTGTCAGCTGGTTCCTCCAGGCAGGCAAGAGGCAGCACACAGAGCATTATGAACAGGTGCTGCTGAACACGGCAGAAAAGGACTTAGCTCTGCTTCCCTTCCCCTTGGAGGAGGCAATGATTTGGGCAACTCACCTCTACCTGACACTGATTTTTGTTTCATGAAATTTGTGGGACCGCTTAACATCTTTGTGACTTCCATCCTTTCTCCACCCCCTTCCCCATCCTGATATGGCTTAAATTGGCCAAGAGATAATTAGAAAGGCATGGGCAAACACACTATGTCTTTTGAGGAAGGCAAGCTACAAGGAACAGAAAAAAAAGAGCAAAAGCATGTATCTTTTCAGAAAGTAAAAAAAAAAGACATTTTGTACTTCAAAGGTATGCATGTTGAAAGTGGTACTTCAGAGAGGAGAAACAGGCTTAAGCTCTTCCACTATTCGAATTTACTTGGTAATACTATTGCCTTTAAGCCTTAATTGTGTTTCGTTTTTATGGTAACCTAATATCATCTCTGGGTACCTATAGGACAAATCTTTGTCTTCATAATTTCTTATCAAGTCATACATTTTGTTATCAGATACAGTAAAATTATTCACAAGAGTAAGGCAACAAGCATTTATGTGGCTTTTCATATCTCAGAAAACATACATGTGTTAATAAAAAAAGGATTGTAATGCCAAAAGATTATTTTGTTTCTGGAACAAATACAAGCAAACACATCATTGGGGAAATTATTGATACATTATTGTATTCCATTTAACCACTTCAGAAATTAAGAACATAAAACATAAAACCATCCTTTTTTTTTTAAATAAGACAATATTAAAACAATGTTATTGGTGGCTTTTTACTTGCAAATAAAAAGCACTTGTCAAGCCAAGATTTACAGTGAGGGAAATTCCACCACTTCTCTTCAGGTCTACCTATTCCATTCTATATTTCATTTCACAGTGAAGAATATATTTCTTGTGCACAGATGGAATTTCCCCTGAAGCAGCTTGTGTATCTTGTCCCTTCACATGGATTGCTGTGATGAGAGCATTGCTGTCTTCTCTGTAATGATCTTTGAAGTGCTAGAAGACAGTGATTAGATCCCCCTGAGCTTTCTCTTCTCTAGGCTATACCTTTTTCCATATATCAAGTTCTCTAACTTCTGACCATCCTGGGTGTCCTCTGCTGTATGTGCTCCAATTTTTAATTTTTTCCTTGATCTGGGGGGAATCAACACTGTTCACTGCCAACAAGTTGTCTTCCATCTCTGAAGTCATCTACAGGCACCTTTTTTTGGGACGTCAAAATGTCATTTATGTTTGAACTGAGGGACTGAAAAGTTGATTCAGCTTTTCATCAGCTTTCTTCCCTTTTCTCCCTTTCCTCTGTCCTTTTCCTTTGCTACTTGAATATTTTAGGACTAATTGTGGAAAATGCTTACAAATCAGAAACAAAGCAAAGTGTGTTTTACATTATTTCTACTAATTTGTTAAGAGAAATTCCATTTTACTTGATAAAAATGGAGATATATTCCATGCAACTTGTTTCAAGGTTTATTGCGCTGGTATTTATTGCATTTTTTTCATCACAGTATAAGTCTGAGATATTTTTGAATTTGTTCAGAGCTCAAATATACTATGTGGGAAGGTAGTAGTATCATAATGTCCTGATCTTCAATGGAGTATATTTAATGAGGGCTGAAGGTATTTGGTAACTTACGGGGTAGAATCCATTAGCTGAACAAAATCTTCATTGTTGTAGACTTGTAAAAATTATTTTTCTGGATCATGGTCTGTCTGTTTCAGGATACTATTTATAAATATTGCTACAAAATGTAGCAGAAAGTAAAAGAAATTAAGTCATGAACAAAAGCAGCCTACCTGCCATACTACATTTCACTTCTATTTTCAAAACACAGAATCCTACTGAATTATTTCCTAGAGATATTCATGGTGAAGCTCGCTGAGGCCCTGGGCAACCTGGTCTAGTTGGGGGTGTCCATGTTGACGGTGGGGAAGATGGACTGGATGACCTTTGGAGCTCCCTTCTGCCCTGGATGATTCTATGATTCTATGGTTCTATGGTTCTATTTCATTGTTTGTTGATAGAAGAACCTGTCCTCCCTTGCCACCCCTCCTCTTCCTTCCCCCTCCAGCTGTTTATACCATTTGCCAGTAGAAAATATCATAGAATCATAGAATATTTTGTGTTGGAAGGGAGATTTAAAGGTCATCTAGTCCACCCCCCCTGCAATGAGCAGGGACATCTTCAACTAGATCAGGTTGCTCAGAGCCCCATTCAACTTGACCTTGAATATTTCCAGGGATGAGGCATCTACCACCTCTCTGGGTAACCTTTTCTGGTGTTTCACTATCCTCATTGTAAACAATTTCTTCCTTATATCTAGTCTGAGTGTTTCCTCTTTTAGTTTGAAGCCATTACCCCTGGCAACAGGCCCTGCTCTCCCATCTTTCCTATAGGCTCCCTTTGAATACATAAAGACCACAATAAAGTCCCCCAGGAGCCTTCTCATCTCCAGGGTGAAAAAACCCAAGTGTCTCAGCCTCTCTTCATAGGAGAGATGTTCCATCCCTCTGATCATTTTTGTGGCCTCCTTTGGACCCGTTCCAACATGTCCATGTCTTTCCTGTGCTGAGGGCTCCAGAGCTGGAAACAGTACTCCAGGTGGGGTCTAAACAGAGCAGAGTAGAGGGGTAGAATCACATCCCCTGATCTGCTGGCAACACTTCTTTTGATGAAGCCCAGGATATGTTTTGCTTTCTGGGCTGCGAGTACACATTGTTGTCTCATGTCTAGCTTTTTATCCACCAGTACCCACAAGTCCTTCTCAGCAGAGCTTTTCTGAGTTCCTTCATGCCCCTGTATTGACACCAGAGCTTACCCCAGCCCATGTGCAGGACCTGGCACTTAGCCTTGAACCTCATGAGGTTCACACAGGTCCACTTCTTGATATTGCATCCCATCCCTCAGGTGTGTCAGTTGCACCACTCAGCTTGTTGTGTTCTGTAAACTTGCTGAGGGTACACTCAATCCCACTGTGTCATTGATGAAGATATTGAACAGTACTAGTCCCAGTACGGACACCTGAAAGAACCTATTTATCACTGATCTCCATCAGGACATTGATGCGACCATCCAACCAATCCCTAATCCAACAAACAGTCGACCCATCAAATCCCTATCTCTCCAATTTAGACAGAAGGATGTTGTCAGCAACTGTGTCAAAGGCCTTGCGGAATTCTAGATAGACAACATCTGTAGCTCTTCCCTTGTTCCTTCTTATTATTCTCAGCATCCCCTGACAAGTTCAAGTCTAGATGTGTCTTGGCCTTCCTGACCCCATGCCTACACAACCAGGCAGTGTCCTTATATTCTTCCCAGGATATGTCCCTGCTTCCACTACCTGTTTATCTCTTTCTTGCCCTTTAGTCTGACCAGCAGGTTTCAATTCAGCCATGCTCACCTCTTTTCCTCCTTTCCTGGTTTCTTACACCTGCGGATTGAGAGCTTTTGCACTCTGTGGAAAGCATCATTAAAGATCTGCCAGGTCTGTTCTTTCCCCTAGTCCTTAAGCACAGTTTTCAGCTGGAAAAATAGTTAATTTTCTTTTTACTGGTTTTTGTGTTTCAGATTTGATATGAAAGGAACATCAACAATACATATTGTTTTAGTTGTTGCCAGGAGGTGTTTATAATTTTCAAGGACTTTTTTCAGCTTCCTATAGAAGCTGAGAAGAAGCCTAGGCAGAATGGTGGAATGGCCAATGGAATATTCTGTACCATAGATATCATGCCTGATGTATAAATGAAGTTGGCCAGGGGGTGGGTGTTTGCGATCACTGCCAATTTACTGGGCAGTGAGAGTGACTTTTGTCATTATTATTATTGTTATTTTCCTTTTCTAGTATTGTTCTATTAAACTGTCTTTATCCCAAGCCGAGTTTTTTTTTTTTTCTTTTCCCCTCCTTTTGTCCCTCTTTTCCCTACTCTTCTTGTGGGGTAAAGGGGGTGAGCAAGCAGCTGTGTGGTCCAAGTGTTCAACTGAAGTTAAACCATGGCAAGCTGGAGTAAGAAAACTTTGTCAATAGGCTCCCTCTGATAGGGGCATCAATGACTTTTCCCTTGCAACTCCTTTGCTGGAGTTCACTTCCTGTTCTATAATTAGGAATCACACTTTCATGTCTCTTGATTTTGTTTAACAATTATCAATGCATTCATTTTTTTGCAGAAGCAGAACAGAGTAATTGCTTATTGTTTCTTTTCCCACTTAAATACTGTAGCAACACAGACATGAAGAGCAGATTAATATCTTTCCACTCATATGTGTGTGACGAAACGGGGAGAAAGGACTTCACTGCGAGGTTCAAATTAATTTATTTGGACTTCACTCACAGGTCC
>JAOQGH010000001.1:206458958-206494718 GCA_025769975.1 Gallinago jamesoni | reverse complement strand
CCAGGCTGAGCCGTTTTGCAGCTCCCCCCAAGTCATCTCTGCATAGAGGAGGCAAGGCAGAGATGAAGCTGAGTCGCGTGACAACTCCCTGCATCTCACCTATTGTGCTCCAAAACCGGTTCAGCTGAGTGCTCCCATACAATGTGTGATTAATTTCTCAGAATATACTGAGTTACTGAATGACATCACGCCGAATCATGGTCTCAACCAACCACCAATAAACATTCTGGCTTGTATGTCTTTCATTGTTCATGCGCTGAAATACATTATGCTTTGTAACTCAACTGTATGCCACAGCTCTCTGTTTCCAGTGCCTACTGAGTTAGTGTAACAGGTCCTTTCAGCCTGTAGGTCTCTCTAGAAAGAGCTTGGACACTCAGCTCATCACAAAGTGACCATTTTAAAGAGAGGAAAGAATTAAACCATTTGTTTAAATGCTTTTACTGAAACTGAGCATGGAGTTTTAAACTAAATCTCTTTCATCTTTCTGTCTTTGCATTGAACATCTGATGTGTCTGCCAAGCATCACAGGCAACTTCTCTGCTGACAGGGAGAAGATTGCAGATGGCACCTCTATCTAACCCCCCGTTTCCCCGTTCCAAGGTTCACAAGCGATGGCAGTAGAGGAGATGATGAGTAATGGTTTTGATGTGCCACAGTAGACACTTTACACATTAGACTAGTTTAGAAGCTTTATCCAAAGACCACTGACAGGCTCCTTGGAGCCTACCAGACTTTGGATTTGGGCCCTGCCAGTACTGTAATGGGCCAGTCATTGTGAAGTTGTGCTGGTGTCAGTACAAACCTCATACAACATTCCTGAGGATTTTAGGAATTTCTCCTAAAAAAAAATAAATCCTTTCCCCTTTAAGCTAGGCTGGATTTAGGTAGTTGTGTGACCTGGCTACGTGAAATAACCATTTCTCTCACTGGCCTCTGGAGTACATTGCTTTTTATGCATTCACACATTATTTATTGAATCAGTGGAGTGATATTTGATGATGTTTGCATGATGGCAAAGAGAGAATCACAAAGATCTTTTAAAAGAATCTGTGAGCAAGATACACACCCATGGGTTAGTGCTAAAAGGGACTGAGAGCCATCAACAGACTGTGAAGTCCCTGGGATCGAAGTGAGCAAAGCTCTCTTCTTTATAGAAGAAACTGGCCAAGACCTTGCCTAAGGCAGTGTTTCTCCATCGTTTCTGTACATACCTACTGGCTCCTGTTCTGTAGACAAAGCTGTTGTGTCTAGAAAAATGCAATGGGAAAAAAGAAAACCACTTAATTTTCCGGAGATTTCAGAAATTTGAGTTAAGCAGAAGTTTGAAAAAAATCAGATGCACTAAAAACTGTTATTCTTATTTCTTAAAATGGATGCACTCATCCAGCTCTCAAGCATAGGAAACTGCATTTGTTCATGGTTTTGTTTGAAGATAATGTACCTTGAAATCAGCATGGTGGTTAGCTTCTGACTGTACTGTGATATTCTACATCAGACTCCTGACTTAAATAGGGTCAAAAAAGAGCTGCCCTGTGCCAATACTTGACGTGAATACAAGAATCCTGTCAGCACAGATGCCAGTTCCAGCTGCATAGCTCAGCTGTTCTTGCTGATGGATGCCAAGTAGTGTAGTAGAACAAAATATAAATTAAGATCCTGCATATATAAATTAAGTATTGATGAATGGAACCATCCCTATGTAGCTCTCCCTTTCTCCTAGATGATGTGTCCATTTACATTTAAACGGTGCTTAGAGTTCAGCTGAGGCTCTGATAACTTTTCAATTTATGAAACTGTTCTTGCTGTCCCAGATGATGTGATGTAGACTGTTTGGGTTATCCTTTTGAGTAGTCATACCATCCAGGTCTTGGCCAGCCCCATCCCAGTTTCAGCCCTGCACTGCAGGTGCTCCCCTGGCTCCCAGCTGGTTACTAGAAGAACTGGTACTTTGTTTCCATTGCATGTGGTGAAAAATTGCCTGAGTGTTTGCCTCCAGGGCAGTACTGCCAGGTATCAATTCACAGGGCTGCAAGCTAGGACAAGAGTCAATAAGACATTCCCCATTACTTGCCGCTCTGCATTATTGATGACAAATATCATCAGAATGATGTTAACATAATTCTGCTTTGCTCCAGTTTGCTGGCACCAGCCAGTATAACATCAGCAGTGACTCTTTGCTGTCTCAGTCAGTCCTTGTTTCTTTTTCCCTTTTAAGTTTAGTGGTTAACTCTGCTTCTGCTTAGGGATGCTCACACTTTTCTTGCTGGAGTACTGCTCTGATAGTCAACAGTCAGTCAAATGCCTGGCACTGAATACATGTGATAATCTGTGCAGTACTGGGCACTGCTGGGTACTTCCAGATAGAGGAAAATGGCTTTATTTCAATGTGGGGCTGTTAAGAAAGCTGCTACTCAATTCAGGGAGCTTTGGAGAGCCTCTAATGTGTCACTTACCCTGAGGTTGCTATCCTTGCATTTTACACATTCTTTTTAATGGATATGGTTCAGTTGCATAATTAGAATTTAAAATAGCAAACCAGAAGCTGAAAGACTGGAGAGGGGAAAGAAAAGAGGTCTGAAAAGCCTGGAAAACTTCCACTGACACAGGACCAGCTGAGATGAAATCTCCAGCAGCAAGGACGGATGGCGAGTGCAACACTGCCATCTCTTGAATACCCTTTGCAAGATCTGGTTTTCCACTGATTTCTTTTACTCAGTGGAGCCCAGTTAGGGCTGCAGCTCCACCTCATGCATCCCTGCACACTCGGTGTGCAGTGTGCAGATTCCCTCTCGAATGCTAAGGAATCCAATTGAAGTTCAGACATGCTGAGAGAGGAAAACAAAGAGCAAAAAGGAAGCCAGGAAATAGGAGGAAGCTGATGGTAGTCTGGTTGCAGTGTTATATGAAACGATATGTTTCTCAAATCCTTTTTTGTAGGTCTGAAGTCTCAGAGTGTTCAAGGATAAGGAGACCATTAGCTCATCTAGTCTGGATGCTTGCCTATTTCAGTGTATTCAAGCTTTTTTTTTTTTGCACCGGGCCTTGGAGCTTGTTATGAACTAAACAGGAGCTTCTAGAAAGGTGTCAGAGGCTGAACTGAAAAATGAACAGATTGAGAATCTCTTGGTGGTTTGAGTTACCCTCATTCTTAGAAATGCATGTGTAATCTGCAGTTGGAACTTGTCCATCTACAATTCACAGCCACTGCCACCTTATGCCTTTCATTGCTAGAGTCGCAAGTACCTGGTATTTTTGCTTCTGTGAAAGTATTTCACATTACAGCCATACTCTCAATCCAACTTTTGCAAACTGAACATGCACTGCAGAGTGTGCTGGTTTTGGCTGAGGAAGAGTTAATTTTCTTCACAGTAGCTACTATGGGGCTATGTTTTGGATTCGTGCTGGAAACAGTCTTGATACTGGGATCACACAGGGGTATTTTCATTATTACTAAGCAGCCCTTACACAGAGTCAAGGTGTTTTCTGCTCCTCACACCACCCGACCATTCCAGTGGCAAAACCAAACAACAGATACAATTCTACCACACGATTGCAGCCACCTTACTGCATATCACTCACCACCCATTTTAAAGCTTATATTCTTCTAAAGATACTTCTGTCCTCTGTCACATACTCATCATAGTAAAATAATTACTATGATGATATTTAAAATAATGGTATATGAATTTAGCAACCCCTGGAAGAAATGTCTCTGATACATCAAAAGTGATTCTTTAGGCTCTGAAAATATTCTTTAACATCTGGAAACTGTCTTTTATAAATAAAGCAAAATCTAAAAACCCAGAGAGTTTGGCAAATAACTGAGAAGCTTTCTGGAATATTAAACCTGAACTAGTCCCTCACTTTCTCCATGAGGGAAGAATTCTCACTTTGGGAAATAGTGTGTTAGCTGGTGTAAATCTAATATCACAATCACATTTTTTTGATACAAATGAATGAACTAAATAATCTGTCACACTTTTCTAGCCTTAGTTTGTCCTCATGTAAATAGATTAAGGTTTTATGCAAAAGAGAAATCATATACAATAAGTTAGTTTATCTATTTACTTAATTCCAGTTTATATTGTTTAGGAAGCTTGGGGAAAAAGAAATCAAAATACATTTCTCAGTAGATTGAATTTCTACTCTTTAATTCTCAAATCATGTTTGTCTCCCAAATCTCATAACTCATGATTCCTAGCATCCTAGCAATTCAGTACACACTGCTTTAAAACTTGATCTGGTACAGCTTTATTTCTAATCTTTAATGATGAAATGACAATTACTTTCTCCATTCTGCACATCACAGAGGTGTTCTGAGTGACATTTCCCTAGCATCATCCAGTGAGAGAAAACCAAAAATTACACCGGCAGTTCAGATTTTTCTTGGGTTTTCTTCAATGCTTCTCATAGTGATTTTAGAATGCAGAAAAGCTGCTTTCTGCAAATTCATTTCATATCCTATGCACCCAAGCCATCAATCATAGAATCACAAAATCATATCAGGTTTGAGTTGGAAGGGTCCTCAAAGATCATCAAGTTCCAAACCCTCTGCCCTGGGCAAGGACACCTCGCACTAGAGCAGGTTGCTCAAAGCCCCATTCAGCCTGGCCTTGAACACCTCCAGGGATGGGGCATCCACAACTTTTCTGGGCTACCTGTTTCAAAGTCTCACCACCCTCATAGTAAAGAATTTCTTCTAATATCTAATCTAAATCTCCCCTTTTTCAGTTTAAAACCATTACCCCTCATCCTATCACTACACTCCCTGATAGAGTCCCTCCCCGTCTTTCATGGAGGTCCCCTTTAGGTACTGGAAGGCTGCTATAATGTCTCCCTGGAGCCTTCTGTTCTCCAGGCTGAACAACCCCAACTATCTCAACCTGTCCTCCTAGGAGAGGTGCTCCAGTGCTCTCATCATTCATGGTCCTTGTCTGGACCCATTCGAGCAGGTCCATGTCTTTCTTACACTGGGAGCAGTATATACTTTCTTATACTGGACCCCAGGTGGGGTCTCACAAGAGCAGAGTAGACTCACTAAATACGCAGTTGCCAACATTTTTGTTAGAAAGTTAAATCAATAATTACCTGTAGATAATAAATTTGTTAAGTAGTGATTAAAAACATACAAACAAAAAACCTTCAAATAGCTCAAAATGCATAAGTGCCTTGAAGGAATGCAATTCCCACAGGGTGCTCTCAAGGGAGCAAGAAAGTTAAATAACCCTGTTCTTTGTATTTTCTTTATCTGGATCCATATTTTCCATTCAAACATTAATTTGCAGCTCCTTTTTGATTGATATATGGATTTTCTGTTCTGCCACATGACTATAAGAGCAAAGAGATTAAAATTCTAGGCCCCAAGGTAATTTGTATTTACTTGTGCTAATTTGTCTGAGGTGATGACAAATTTTGGTATGCCTCACAAATCTTTAGTAGTATCTTCTTCATCTTTTGCATCCACCCATTGCCAGGGTAAAAAATGAATGGATTTAATAACATACAGAACATTTCATTATTTTTTAAGATTAAAACCAAAGTAAAAGAAGAGGAAACTCACTAAAAATGTAATCTGTTTTTGGTAAGAAAAATCAAACTTTTCTTTAAGGAGTTTGGGTTTTTCCTGTCACAAAAGCAGTTTGATGAGTGAAATAAGCCAAACAAAAGCTATAACATAGATGGTATTGGAAAAATAAGGTAAGCAAGGGATAATTGCTGCTGTCTGATGTTCTCCACCAAAATTCTCTTTGTAATTTAGCTCTTGAACACAAAGCTCTGGTGTTTGTATGGACAAGTTGTGCTTTATTCAGTGGTAATTCCTTAGCTCCCAACAGTACGACAGTACAGCTGAAAGGGTTTTGAAAGCTTGAGGAGCTGGCAGGGTGAACGTTCATTGCTGTGTTGAATTCATGGATTCATGGATTTGACAGAGTTGGAAGGGACCTCCAGAGATCTTGCTCTCTGCTAAGTGGGATTGCCCAGAGCACATTACTCAGGACTGAATTGCACACGTTCTGATGTTCAGCTTGAGGCAGTGTAATTCAGCTGGTGTTGCTGGTCAGAATTCTTGGTGGGATTGCCGTAGTGGTGGGATTGATGGAGTAGAATGACAACATTCATATTTGTAAAGAAAGATAGCTGGTACTAAGGACCAGATGTTAACACTGTAAATGTAAATTTGTTGTTTTTTTTTTAACTTGGGAATAGCTCTCATCTAGACCTAGAGAGTTAATGCCTGTTTGTGTCGTGTACAATAGGTATGTTTTTAGAGCACACCTTCGAGTTAGTTTCATTCAAAAGGAAACCACCTGTCAACATTTCTGAGTGTATCACCATGTAAACCAGACCACAATGCAAGGGGAAAATTCAGAGATTCCCTTCAGAAGTGCATTTCTGTTCTGAACTAAACATAGATGCATCCATTAGTTGCTGGGGAATATCTGCTACAGAATGAAAAAATACTCAGTTCCTTCTGAACTTATTAGAAGTATTATTCAGACAGCAGAAAATGACACCTCTGCATTTCTTTTGTAAGCTGTCAAGCCAACCTTGCTGGCAATATCTATTCAGATGACTTTGGTAAACCAGCTTGATGAGTTGCAGGGAAGCGAGAGCAGTACAGAGTAAATATCAGTGAATTTCTTGGCCATATCCCCAGAGTGCTCTCCTTCTGAATTAGACTTTTCCTTTTTCTCCAAGGTTCAGCAGATGTTTACCACAGCAGGACAGATGTGGTTATACAAGAGAACTTGGCTGCTAGTAGTTATTTGGCAAAAAAAAAAAATCTCAGGGAAGAGGTGATATATGATCTCAGATCAGAACAATTTGAGTCTGCGGCATGGTGCTTTATAAAACAATGGAATAAATTTATGCAGCAGACTACAAAGTCAGCTTTAAGTTCTGCTGCATATTCTACTTGCTTTTGGACTCAATACATAAAGGTTACGTTAATAAAACACTCTTGCAACTAAGTCCCATCCAAAGCATTTCAGTCCTCAAAGACAGACACAGACCATACCCAAGAGTAAGGAGCTGCATGCATGTTTCTATATTATGTTGCATGAAAACTCATGTGCTGCACAGGAGGGGAAGTGCATGTGGATTACTAGTCTTTAGTAGGGTAACTAGTCTTTATTACCTTACTAAAGCTACCCTTTTTCTGCCCTCTCCAGACATACAACTACTTGATATTAGCCAAATATTCGCATCTAGTTCATCCTCATTTGGCAGAATATTTGCTGAATATTTGGCATGTCATATAGAATGAGAAAATATAATTTCCCAAGGTTTCTTTTGGTAGTTTTGCCAAGTGGGGATTCAATGAATGAAGGGAATGCCCATCTTTTGGCCACAGGTCATATATTGAGGCCTTTCCAGTTTTCTTTATAAAATGTTCCTACTTTGCAAACTCTCATTAATTTAAGGAGAGCTTGTCAAAGCCAGTTAAAAAACTACAAAATAAAAACCTGGTGAGTTAGGGTTTAAGCCTTGCTTTACACCAGCAGGTGCTGGACCTGTTTCTGTCCTTCTTACACATGCTGATTATTTTATGCTGCTTCTTGCAAAAGGTGCCCTACGTTACCTTGCCTCTGTGTGCTCTGTTCTGATATCCCTAGCTTGTACATGATGAAGGGAAAAATCAAAATGTAGATCTTAATATGATAGGGTGAAAAAAGTAATTTCACTGCTAGAAAACAGAATTGCTCCTGAACATAATCAGTGATATTGAAGTTTCCAAAGTAACAAAGGAAAGCTGTTAAACAAATAAATGAGTATGAGTATTGCTTTTAATGGACAATGGAACCATTATTTTAATTAGATTCAGGGGATTAATTGAGCCAAGTTTATCACAAGTCAGGGGTGATTCTGGGATGACTGTGATGAGTAGGGACGGAAACTAGATGGGAGGAAAGAATGGGGAAAGCAAGAACATTCTTTGTCCCAAAGCATCCCCCAAAAAATCTTGGGTTCTTTGGTACAAAAAAATTTGAAAGTATTGATCATCAGAAGTGGAGTTTATGTATTTTTCTTGAAAACTCCCTTAGAGAATCCTTGCTCTGGGGCCCTACAACCTGAAACGTTCTTCAGATTGAAACTTGTAAAACAGAAAAGGTGTGTGTCTATATCATTAGTGTCTTCCTCTGAGAAGATCATGACTGGATCTCTTTACTGTCAATAGCGAAACATAGGCACTTCCAGAATGAGATTTATTTAATCCTAAAAAAAACATCTCGAAGACATCAATGTATCTTGCACCAGAATCATCTATTTTTTCCCCACTTAACAGATGCCTCGGGTGACAATCATGGCTATAGTTATACCACAGTTATGAAAGCCAGGTCATTATGTATGTCAATAATCCAGTTGACTTCTTGAGAGAAAAGTAAACAGAAGAAGAAATGTCATTCCCATGGCTGTTCCTCCTCATTGAAGAGATTTGTTCCAGTCAGCTACTCATTTTGAGTTGGAAGTTCAACTTTCCTTGCCTGTTAATCTTGCCTCTAACATGAATCCTCACATGTGCCTCACAGAAGGGAAAAATCACTTCCTTTAATGGGTACATTTTTGCTTCTGTAGCTCAGGCTGTGATTAGTTCCCATCACTGCAAGATCCCATAGTGTTTAACTCCTTGTTCACCTGGATCCTTTTTCCTGCAATGATAGAACCTGGCCAGTCAGTCCCCAGCCTGTACTGAAATATGTGGTATCTGATCATTCATTCTGTTAAACCATTAGCAAACTCCCTCACCTGGTCTAATGAGGTGGACAAGAGCACAGCAGAGAAGTCAGGATAAGCAGTCAGACTCCGGCCACCTTGTTTCGCAAGGTAAAACATAGAGTCAAAGGCTGCTCTTTGAGCATTTTCCTAGTGAGAGAGAATGATCCATGGCACAGCTAATTCCAGTATCAACATGATCTTAGGTTACCTTCCAGCTCTGGGAGTCCGTGGCCCTGGCCTTGGTTTCTGTGCTTTACCCTCTGTCATGTTCTCCCCTCATTATAGCTGATCCCAGTTAACTACTGACTTACCAATGGTTTTGCCATTGAGCCTTCTTTACAGAACACATTGCATTTTGTCACAGGTGCTGACACCAATCTCATTTATAATACAGTGATTTGGGATAAGAAACAATAGATCCCAGTTTTAAGAGCAGTTATGTTTCTGTCTCCAAGTAGCACTTAGATCCAGCCAGAATGGATGCTTTAAAATTAAGAAAGACAGTTGAAGTGGAAGCCATCTGATATATTTGCAAAGTAAAACTTTAAATTTTTTTAGGATTTTAAAGGGAATGTGAAGGAGTCAAGTGCTCAGTTCCCACTGAATTTCAAAGATATCAATTTCCCTTATCACACGCCTTTTAAACTCCCAGCCTTTATGTGTATTTTGCATAATCTCAAATGTTGTTCCCTTTCTACTTTTTTTCTTGACCCACAAGGGAAACATTCAATTTCAATTCCATTCAAAAGAACTCAATTTCCACGTTTCAGTTCCACAAAGATTTGCAATTCTTTTGTTTACCAATTTTACAACTAGACTAATTCAAGCAGAATGTATTCCAGAGGTAGAAACATGCAACTTTTATGCCACTGAAAATCTCAGACTCAGTGAAACTTACCTAGGTTACAGTCTGTTGTCAAAAGTCATCTAAGATCATATACCTTTTTCTGGCTGAATTACACCAAGATGAGAAAATCAGCTTTATTGGCTTATTTTCTTTGTGTACAATTTTTAGTTTATGTTTACTCTTAATTCCATTATTCCATGCAGAATTTTCACAAAAGACTTTACATTTATAATTTTAAAACCACATTTTGTGCAATTCTGGATGCATTTCCTACAGTTGCATTGCAATTTACTCCTTAATTTCTTATTTATATGAGGAAACATTCCCCTCTGCTGCCTCCTCCCCATTGTGGCCCCCAGAAGACATCTTGTTCTTCTGTGTGTGGCAGTTAGACTTGCAGCATATGGAATGATGGAGAATTGGGATGTATACATGCAGTGGAGATCATATTGAAGCAAACAAGCTTTGAACTACTGTCTTTTCTCAACCTTGCTACTCCCAGCCTCATCCATCAGCTTGGTTCTCTCTTGCAGCAGGAATTATGTTATGATTTTAATTCTCTGGTTGGGCTTGAATGTCTGTCTTTGTAAGGGTGCTGGGTCAATCTGATTTTTTCAACAATACTTTGATTACCTCCTATGAATGTGTGTTCTCCAGTGCTTCACAAACTTGATGGCAAATTAATTACCTTTAAAAAAGTGATTTATTTTGTTTGAGTCCACTACATGAAGATACAGACTTTTATCATGCATTAGTAATACTCTTTCTCAAATCCTTTTCAGTGCATTATAGAGAAAAATGCTATGTCACAAACACAGATGGATCCACCTCTCCCTCAATGCCTCCATCCCCAGTATCTCTGGCCCCATCTGTGTTACTAAATAAAACAGCACAGAAATCAGAGGCCCATTGGCATGATATTGCTTGCATCTCTACATCTAAACTCTAATTATACAAGAGGCCACATACAGCTGTCTACTGGAAACAGACTTTTCCTAACAGTTTCCTAACATCTGTCCTAAACCTCCCCTGGTGCAACTTGGGGCTATTTTCCTCTTGTTACTTGGGAGAAGAGACCAACCCCACCTGGCGACAACCTCCTTTCAGGTAGTTGTAGAGAGCAATAAGGTCTCCCCTTAGCCTCCTTTTCTCCAGGCTGAAAAACCCCAGTTCCCTCAGCTGTCCTCAGAAGACTTGTTCTGCAGACCCCTCACCAGCTTTCTTGACCTTCTCTGGACTCACTCCAGAACCTCAATGTCTTTCCTGTAGTGAGGGACCCAAAACTGGACACAGTGTTCGAGGTGAAGTCTCACCACATGTTGATATGTAAGCACATTAGTGACCCAGTGAATGCAAATATAAATTTTTCAAATCTTATAGGCTGTAGTAACACTGCTACAGGTAGTGAAATGTGATATTATTGACATAGAACCTCCATAAATGTCTTAGATAAGACAAATAGAGAATGTCCTTTCACAGCTGATCACTGACAGATTTCTGTTAATAATGTTGTTGATATGTAACTCTCATGTGTTCTCTAAATTATTCTCTTCTGTTCACTTCAGTAAAGATGTAAAGGAATTAACATGTCTGAAAAGCAGTTTATACGCTGCTAGTGATGCTTCACTAAGAAAAGGTAATGTTTTTGAATCTACCAGAATGAGCATATGTCCTTGTGCTGGTAATGAGCCCAAACAGACAGTAATTAGCATTTATAACCTTTCATTTATATGTATACTTACTGAACACTGAATACACTAAAATACTAATATAAGCTCTGATAATGCCAGTTACCTAAATGTCTTCAAACACAAGAGATGTACTTTCAGAAAAGGGTATAAACACCCATTGTCACCAGGAGGCAAACAAATTACACATCATTAACACTGTTTAATCTTTTTCTTTGTAGCTTTTTACAGTATGAAATCGATTTTAGTCCATAATTTTCACCTGTTTTTTACAGTCATAGTAATATTTAATCACAGTTGCAATACCAGGGGAAAGAAATAAGTACATAAAATGCAAGTGCTGAGTTAAATGGGAAAAAACAGCTGCAAGTGAAGAGAGGCAACTTATTTTTATCCAGTCAGAAAATGCTTTGATGTCAAAAGCTTTTAAAGATAAAATGCTTAGTATACACAACCCATTGAAAACCAGGTTTCTGTTTGGCGTAAACAAGTTCAGGGTATTGAAAGCTGATGGTCATTGCTGTGCTTGCTTTGCTTTGATAGACTCTGAGCTAAAAGATCTGGATGCTTTTTCCCTAAAGATTTTTAGAATGGAAAACTGAAATTCTGTCCGACATTTAGCATAACATCTTGAGTAACTCTGTGGGAATATTTTCTGCTAGAACGAAAAGAAATTATATTAGTCCAATTTGTGGCTGCTATGAGAAAAAACTTATTCAAAGACTTCAAGTTACACTGGATTTATTGCTTCTTTTGGTTGCTTATTGAAGTTGCTAATTACCTTCAGTGTTAAGAGCACACACTTATTTCCAATTTAAATTTTGGAAACAATACTGAGAGATGTTAGGCCTCTAACATCATGGTTTCACCTTGGTGCATAATTTTGAACTGCTGAAGTAACCTCTTGCGAATAGATTCTGTACCCCAGTATACAAATTTTCTCCTCATGTGTCTATATAGCTTAGATATTTCAATCAGAATTCTTAAAAATGCCTACGTTTACAAAACATTTCTGGTTTCCAGATCTTTTTAGTTCTATCTTCAAATGAGATCAAGCTGGGAATTATCTTTATATGCAAGGAAATTTCCATTGATGAGTTAAGGGAATAAAGATAGTACTAATTGGCTGCATAATATTAAAATATCTGGAATGTACATGAAGGTTCAGGCTGTTAATTAAGATAAATTGTGAAAATAGTCATACAGACTATAATTTCCATGTAGACTTTAAAAGCAAGAAAATTATCTTGGTGAAGGAGAAATACATGATAATAAATTAGTCTGAAAATCTGATAGTTCCAAATCATCTGCTAGTGGCACAAATGTTTTGGGTTCTCACACTTCCATCTATCACCAATATCAAGTCTTTATGTTTTCTACACCGATAGTGATGGCCCCTTCTGGAGGGTTATTCAGAAAACTTATTATGAGCAATAATTATTTTAAGACTGGATAACTTTTTAAGAATTTACCATACTCCCAGCCTATGATTATAAACTCCAATAACATATATCTTTTACTTGTATTTTACTCATGAGTGGAAGGTACTCAGTGCATTCAGACTGATTGTTAGGAAGTGTCAGTTGTGATTATTGTTGCTTTCATGTGGTTAATAAACAAATACTGAAAAATTGGTAGCATATCATAAAACAGGATCAGGAAAGTCCACATGTGGTTAAGCCTAAGCCCCTGCATTTTTCCTGGCTCTGTTGTTGCTTTCTTACCACATGGTGATGAGGGACATGGTCAAGTGTTGGACTTGGCAGTGTTAGGTTAACCATTGGACTCGATGATCTTAAAGGTCTTTTGAACATGAACTATTCTATGATTCTATGATTCTATGAAACTGTTCTTCAGTTTCTCTAGAAATAGAGCTTCAACTACCCTCCATGGAAAACTCTCCAATGAGAAACTGTTATCACTCGGATACATTTTGATGCTTATACAGTTGCCAACCCTTCCCCAAGGCTTGTATATCCCCAGTCTGTTGTAATGACTGCTGACAAGACAAAGTTGTGCAATCCCCACTGGGATTAGGGAGCTGCAGTGCTAGATGGTGTTAGGGTAAGAAAAACAAATCATGCATGCCTAGTTAAGCCTCACATGGTTTAGTGTGGATCTCATGATATTCTAAATGCATTTGACAAATGCCCACCAGCTTATATGCATCTTACTCTTCTAACTGGTATGCATTTATGCAGCTATTTCATCTGAGAGTCTCCAAGTGGTTCAGAAATTAAGCCTGATTGCATGCCTGTAAGAGAGATAGAAATTATATGGTTTTTAAGGTACAGATGAGAAAGAGAAAGTGTTGGATAATGTCTCACACTGCTAATGGAACAATTTCACTAAACTAAAAGAGATTTCAAGTGAGGTTGATTTCATTGTGCTAGTGAGGTTTCTGAACTCTTTGCTCTCGTCTCTCACCACAGGAAGACACTGAGGGGGTAGATGGAGTGTCCATCATCATTTCCGTCTAGAGGTGGGGGTGCTGTGATTCAGTTTCAGACTTCTGTTCCATATGCCTCATTAGGCCAGCTTGTGTCTCTGGGCCTGTCTTCTCCCTGCTGCTGTTCCTTGTCTGCTGAGTGAGGCCAGATCTCCCAAGTCTCCTCCTGTACAAATTCACATCTCCAGGGTTGTTCTAGCCCTCCCATCTCCAGCATCGTATGGTCCTTTCATATCCAGTATCTGCAACTTCTAGCCTTTGTATCACCCCCACTCCCTCATTTCCATCATATACGGTCTCACTCAAGCACTGTTCCGGTATCTCAGTCCCCATTTAACAACTTCCACACCCTTCATGTCCTGGTGGTATCACCCCAGCCTTATCAGGTTAGTACTCACAGTCTTCAGATCATACTATACCACCATCCCTGTCCATTCACCACTCTCCAGAGTCCTTTCCTACCCGAAGATCCCTTCAATCACAGCATTATTCTACACAGCCACTGGTATCTGTGACCATCATGACAAATTCATAGCCCCTTTAACTGCACTCTAAGCTTCATTCACCTGTAGTAACACTCCAGTCATTCAACTCCACTGTGATAGTTGTGTGACTTATCCTGGTCAACCCTAAGTCACCCCTAATGATTGTGCCCACTTCTCTCTTCATCATCTTCACTGACCAGCTCCCAGCACCATCGCTTGTCACTTTCCTCAGCTTTCTCCACTCTCAGGAATGTGCATGGAATACTCTCTCAATAGTGATTTACACAGGAACAGTAATTATTGCCTATCTATAATCTAAAGCTCATTGACTATGTTGCATAGCAAACGTGTGCCACTTTAAAAATGCCTGTTACAGCTCTCTGTTTTTAGAGGTGAAGAAAATTGCTGATTTTCTTAGTGACATGCTGTTCAAAGAGACAAGCTGTGCAATTCACTGGTTATTACACAATAAAAAACGAGTTCGCTGGATCACAGTTTACCACTGCTGGAAAATTGATGATAGTACATTAATAGATTTTTTTTAAAGGTAAAACCTTTTTTTGTGTTTAGCTGAAAGCTGAGGGAGAATCTTTTACCATCATGGTATGTTTGCCACTTTTTTAGTACATTCTTTCTAAACACCATCTTTTGACTGCTGAAAGTGAAAGGCTATAGAGTATGGATGGATACTTGGTCTTAGTCAGTATGTCTGAATGACTATTATTTCAAAATGTTCAAAAATATTTTAAAATGGATATCTGATATCTTGATATCTGAAGATACACCTTTTAGATACCTTGATCTGTAGATTTGCATCATTGAATTATTAATTAAATGGTTACTGTCTGTCCATCCACTTAAAAGAAAGGCCAAAATGAGTTGAGAAGCTGGATACTATCTTTATTTAGATCGGTACTTTCATTTCTCCAAGTAAATTACAGGGGAAAACAGACTTTATGAACTAGATTGCTAGGAACTGATTGCAAGAAATACTTGACTAAAGAAAGAACTTAATTTAGATGAGGGGGTTTTGGTCCATAATTGAGGAGCTGTACATTGAGTTTGTTTCTTGCACTGAAAGTGCTTTGTGTGACAGCCTGTGGGTGGTCCACAGTGTACTGATTAAATGTATGCAGAAACCTTAATGTGGAACGGAAAGAAGAAGCTGTCATTGTGTTTTGCCATAAAAGATTGTATTAGTGGAAGAAGTGGCGCTCCCATATGTTGGCAATATAGGCAAATTCTTCAGTCAAACTCAGTGGCAACTTTGCTAAGTAACAGCTGAGAAATGCAGTTGCATGTTGCCTCCCGACAAACACATACTTATGAAATAAGGAAATCAATCCGTATGGCAACTTTTGTTTCATCCCCTGAGGGTTCGTCAGTGCACAAGGATAAAACCACTATAGAAATCATGCTTCGCCTGACGTATCTGTGCGTTTCCATTTGCCCTATCCCTGATCATATGACGAGAATGAACTGCGCCATAGCTGGGCCAAGAATCCTTTTCGTGGGCATCACAAAAAAACCATTCAGAGCCAATAGGTCCTGTGATATGTTTTAAATTCTCTGAGGGCTTATTCCTGTTTTTGTTGAAATCAATGGTGAGCCTCCTTTTGATTTCAGTCATGCAATGAGAGCCCCAAGCACTGTACGTGAGCCATGTCATATGGAAAGCTGCAAGTACAGGGAGCAAAAGAAGGATGAAGTTATTTTGGGCTCAAAACCTAATGTCTTTCATTAAACTTCAATAAGCTTTTTTTTTTTTTTTTTTTAATTACAGGATTGCTGCATGGGTGAAAGGAATAAGTTATTTTCTTTGGTCCCTGTTTTTGAATTATTGACACTGCTAATCTGAATCTGCTACCATAATCATTACAATACACTGTCTGCTGCCCAGAATTTCTTTCTACTTGAGATTTTGCATACCTACAGGTACCTGTCAAGTAGTTAACTTTCACCTGCCTGACTTCCTGCTGGCCTTCCTTTTGCCCTGCTCGTCATCTCCATCTGGCTCCTTCGTAAAACAGGAGAAGAACTGAGACACAACATTTTGTAGTGAGCTTTTGTGTACAGTTCCTTTTCACTGAATCTAGGGAGGTTGCCAGATGTATCTGGCAGCAGCTCTGTGCAAGCACAGCTTGTGTGTCTGAAAGATACTTCCATGGTGATTTCCTTTTACAGCTGAAAGCATGGTTTGAAGGAGGGAGGAGAAAAAAGAAGCACCTCACTCACGACAGGCAATCCTGCTTCTCTTTACAGTTCAGACTACCACACAGAAGACAGCAATACGTTAGGGAGAGCACTGAAATGTTCGGGTTAGTGTATTGTCTTTATAAATCTTACATACACCTCAGTCTGTTAATCTGATATTATCCAGCTTGATTTCATACAGATAAATCCAGGCATGAATGATAAATCAACATCAGAAATAGCATCCTTTTGAACAAATAATCAGAGATGGTTGATCCTAACACAATCGAAGATGGCTAAGAAGAGGAAGAGCGGTGGTCTTTGGAAGGAGAAGGAAGGAAAAGGTGCTGAGGAACAGTTTGTGAAGATCTGCAGTTCACAAGTAGCTGTTGAAACTATAGGCAAATGGAAGATCCCAAAGTTAAATCACATCTCTAAAAGACTAGAGGGTAAAAAATTTGTAAAACAAAACTCTCAGTTTTTCCTCTGAATGCTGTATTCCTTTTAGCATTATGAGTCTGATTTTGTTCTGGAGAAATAGCCTCTATTGCAACTTTGTCCCCAAGTCTCAGAAAGAAAATTTTGTGGGTGTCAGCCTAAGCCGGTTGACAGACTTGCACTTTACTGATCAACAAATGTCTTTGTTGAAGTTAGAGGCTCATTGGAGAGAGTGGCTGAAGTGTGGGAACTTGTGGATAAGGAGAAGCAGACATGCGGAGAGGTTACTTGGAGTCTGTGTCAGAAAAGGCAGTTCTAGTTAAAGGTTGAATAAAAACCATTTAGGGACAAATGTCCCTTATTGCCTTGCCTGATTTTCACTCTGGAAATACTACCAAGATCTTCACAAAGTCTTATTCTTTTTTCCTCTTATCTTGAAGATATCTTTATATTTAATTTAGCTTATGCATATATTTAATAAATCTTAACAAAAAACACAATCAAAACTCTGTCTCTGTGGTTTGAAAAGTTCTAAATAAGTAAATAAACAAGCAGTACTCAATTAGATAAAGAAGCAGGTTTATTTATTTTCTTGCACTACAGAAACATAGCTTTCCATTTTCAAACTGCCAGCATTTTTCTTCTTGAATTGAAAGCCTGTTCAGAAAAATCGAATTGCCTTCAGTAATACTGACATCTTCATATTCAGGGACTGGTGTAATACTTCTTTAAACACTTCAAATTAAGTGCTTATTAGTATGAAAAGTCCACTGGCTGTATTGGAAGTGAAGAATGTCATATGGAAGATTTGAGATGTTTAATTTCTATGGCAACAAGCTTTGGAACAATGGTTTGATTTAGAATACAAAAAACTTGACAGTTGGCTTGTTTAAATATTATTAATAATTTGTAGTTTAGAAAAAATACATCATATCTGATGACCTCAAAATGCTGCTATTCTGGAAGGAAAATACCAGCATTGTTCTTCAGGCATAAAACAACTTCCTGTGGGGCAACACAGCACACTTGTGGCTGTCTCAGGAGAATGGAAAATTTGGATCTCTCCAGTGCCACTATCCCATGCCTTTTGCAGACCCAATAGTTCACCAAAGGTTTGGATCTAGTAAAATAAATAAGTATTAATTTTATTGGTGATTTATATTGTAATAGAATCTACTATCACTGACCAAATTTATGAGTTTTACTCTTATCTGTAGAAAATATTAAATGCCTTGAACATGACTTTATCTTATCCTATCTCAGGTTTTGAATCTTCTTGATAAAGCTTATTTTAAGAAGTATACAGAGCATACGGGGGGCTTGTTAATATGTGCATCCTCCAAAAAAGGCAATTGCAATCCTCAAAAAGTGCAATCGTCCAAAAGGCTTTGCATAATCACCCTGAAAGCAGAGGATAATTTAGGGTGAAGCTTCTTTCCTTAGACTCTTACGTCACTGTGGAAATGAGGTTATTTGATCAGTGGACATCCTTCAGTCCTTGTCTGCTCATTGTACTGCTCCATCAGTCTTTGAAAGTTCAAGTCCTGACAGCCGAAAAATTGTCACATCTAATTTTCTTGATCCCTGAATGACATTCTACTGCCTTCAATAAATCATGGATAAGCATAAAATCTACTAGTACCTATCACAGTTAAAACAAATTAGTGTCCTTACCAGCCCTACGTACAACTCTACTGCATGCCTTGGAACTGTAATAGATTTAGAGACCTCTGCACTAAGGAGTTATATTCGAAAGTAATACTTAATGTGCGTTTTTCCTCCTCCACAGGCAATTCAAGCCTTTCAGCCCAGCTATTCCAAAGCCACCATGCTCCTCCACATGATATGATGCTTATTTAATCAATATTCATTTATTTGTTTATTGGTTTATGAGCCTCTGAGGCACACCTTGGCTGTACTTTCTAGTTTTCCTCTGCTTCTATCAGAATAAGAGCTTTTATGTTCCAAAAGAGACTGTATTTGTCCCTATAAATTACATGGATTTAGGACATGAGACCTTAAATAAAAACAATATCAACTGTGATTTGCACTAAATTGCTAGAGTTGGCAGGTTGTGATCCAGGCAAGTTTTTATTTCCATCCTGTTAGCCCCATGTCTGTGGCAGCAGTAAACAGGGATACATATGCTAACCTGCTGCTGAAATTAGATTGAAAGAAAACATACTGTTGATATTAGCCTAAAGGCTGTAGAAAGGAATAGGTTTATGCAAGACATTCTGTCAAGACATAGTTTATTAAAAATGTGATTAGTATCAGCTGCTAATAGGAGAAGGATAGTGTGAAAAAACATTCCTTATGCCGCCAAATCTATTTACACCTATTTAGAAGTGTTACTGCAGTAAGTGGTTTAGAAACAGGCACAAAATTTAACGCTGAGCCTTCGTCTTTCCTTGGAGTTAAATAAGAATATGTTTGAAATGGAAAAGTGCTTTCAAAGCACAAAGCGGAGAGGGAAAATTAATGAGTGGCATTCATCCTTTTATCAATTCTGAAGAAGCACTTTCTTAAAAAATAGAAAGATTCTTTTTCTTAGTATAGTAAGGTACTCTCAGTATAGTAATGCAAAGGGCCCCTAAATAAAATTTAGAATCCAAATATTGTTTATGTATTTTTTTTTATTTTTTTTTTTTAACGAGTCTGCAGTGGTTTAAAGAACTTTGTCATCAATGTTGTATCATGACCCTAGTGTTTAGCTGATCCCAAGAAATAGTGTCACTGAAAATGCCCTACAAATCTGAATAACTCTCGTGTTAAGAAATAGTGAATACTATCTACTATTTCTGATCAGATTAATTTTTAAGATAGAAATTTACACTATTTATTAGACATTATTTTGCCTTTTTTGGAGATGCACATATTAACTAGCCCTTTTTAAATCTGTATGCTCTTTAAAATAAGCTTTATCAAGAAGATTCAAAACCTAAGGTAAGAGGAAGTAAAGTCTTGTTCAAGGCATTCAGTATTTTTTACAGATAAGAGTAGATAGAACTCACAAATTTTGTCACTGCTAACAGGTTCTTAATAGAATCTCTTCTAGAAATCAGTTACCATTTCAGAAGAGGTTCTTTCATCAATGACTGAATGCGTGAGTACAATCCTAAGAAGATTTCAGCAAAATTGTAATTTGAATAACCAAATGTTATAGGATTTGGTTTTTGAAGCTGTTAGACCTCTTGCATCTTTTGGACTGAGATCCTAATTATCTTTTTCAGTAGAAAAGCAAGTTCCAAACCTGATTCCAAAAACCTGTGCCCTACTTTGTTAAAGAGTAGATCCAGATGCTTTCTTGGTCCTTTAAATGGCCTATAAGGTCTTTTGTCATGCCTGTCTGTATAACTCATGTGTCTGCACCATCATTCCATGTTATGGAACGCGTTGCAATTTTCAGTACTTCCTTTGTGATCTTTGTCTTTGAGAAACACAAACACTTCAGTGCAATGAACTAGCTTGTTAGTTATAAAAGCATGATGCTTCATTCTTTGAATCTCAGATTATGTATACTTATAAAAGTAAATCCTGTATTATATCTAGAACTTCTGACTAGATGAAGACCCCATTACATCAGATTTATCGTAAAAAGTCCATGTTTGTCTCATAACACTTGACTATGATGAGAACGTCTCCTGGTTCATCCCACCTTGTGAACAGTGCCTGCCTGGAACATTGTTGCCTGAACAGAGCAAAACCATGTGAGGGAATGTGGTTGCAGGTAAATGGTATAGTCGACAGCAGGCCTTACCCCACAATCCATGCCTTAACCCTATTTCAACTTACTGCTGTAGAAGAGTTCAACTGAAAAGTGCTGAGGGATACAAAGCCTTACTTAGATGAAGAAATTTCAGTTCTAGAAATGAAGGTGAATGAAGAATTTGAAGAAACACAAAGCATAATTTTTAGAGAGAATTTTCCAAACATGAAGCCATACAGATCAATGAAGCCCTCAAATAATCAAAAAGCAGGAAATTAAAAAAAATCTCATTTCACAATGATGGTGATCAAACAACAGAATGGTTGTGCAGAAAGATTGTGGAATCTTCATCCTGATGATATTGAAAGGTTGACCAAACAAGTCTCTGTCCATCTAAACCTGAGAGGGGCATTCGACTACATGATCTCATGTACATCTCTTCCAGCCTCAATTATCCTCTGATTCTGTAAAATAGGTACCAATATTACTGATGGAACAAAGCTGAGGCTTGTCCTTTGCTTGGATCCAAAATCTAAAGACATAGGTTGAGACACTTGTAGATGTACTCCAAATCGTACCCGTTAACACCAGAGGTATAGTGCAGAGAGCTGTGACTGTGATGACCCCGTGGCAAATGAGACAAGCAGTTTGGCCTTAACTAATAACTCATAAAACAAGGCCATTTGTGCAGTGGTGGCAACTACTGACAGGAAATCACAGTGTGGAAAAATCCATGTGCACATTTTCTGTTCAAAAAGCTGAGTCACACCATGAAGGTGGCTTTTATGACTGGGCAGGATGTTAATTTTTTTGCCTTAATCAAGGCCCTGTACTTTCTGCATCCTGCTGATGTATGTTGCTCTGATCTGCCCTCCAGTGTGTCTGCCTTTTGTTGTGCTTACACGGTGTAAGTCCTTTGTTGACATTTCCTTCATTGTATTTATGGTGGTTCACACTGTGGGATGTGTGCGGAGCAGCTTCTGAAACCGTGTGCTTGCCTCTTACACAAAAGCCGCCCCTCATTTGATATGGTAATTTCAGAATCTAATGGTGTTCTAATTAAATTAATTTGAGTTCATGATCATAGATCCCGATAATCACAAAGGAAAGAGAAGAATTATAACAATTTAAGCACAGTTAATCAATTCAGTATATAGATACTGAATGCATGAACTTTTCTGAGTACAAATACTAGTTGTTTTCTGGCTACTTAAAAGCAACAAATATTAAAAACTCTTGTAAGGGAACTGAAAAATGAATGTTCTTTTTTTTTTCTTCTAAGAACATGAGAGGACAGGTTGCTACTCTTCCAGAGCTCTTGAAGACTAACCAAGAGTAGAGTCTGGTCCATTTGTTTACTGAAGGTTTAAATAAGCTTGAGTCATGGTGACATTAAATGGATACTGATGACTGTCTCTGTGACCTTGGTTCAGGAAAGTGTACTTCATAGTACTTTCCAGTAAAGTTCCATTATAGATGAAGAGATTGCAGTAATTAAATGTTTTGAAGAAATGGGATTTAATAATGTTATTTCTTTAAGATAAGTCTTGATTCAGCTGCGGGTTTAAATACAGGTTTTTTTCTTTTTTTTTAAAGCCAGCTTCTAGAATAAAAACCTTATGATTTTATGTGTCTCCTGCTAAGAAGAAAAGAGACAAAAATATGATCAGAGAACACTGTTTCGACTAGAAAAAGTCTTTCTTCCAAATGAAGTTACCATTGCTGGATCTAGAGATCTGAGAACTTGATAAATATTTTAGGATTAAAGAAGAAAATTTACCATTCAGACTGTGATCTGTATTATTAGCATCCTGCTGTCTGACCTAAATTGAGAAGAGAGGAGAATGCTGATTGCCATCAGACCTCAAAACTTCCTAGCTTAAATGTGCCACCTCATGAGGAATTCAGTGTATATAGCTTGTATACAAACCTACGAGTTAAAATACATTCAAAAGGTATTTTGATAAACAGCTTTAGCATATTTCAGAAGTAAAAGCAAAAACTATCTGGCTGGACTAGTTCTTTTGCCTTTTTAGGTCTCAGATCCTATGACTATCCTTGAAACATTCTCTAGTATATAGAACAGAAGGCGCTTGGTTATGCTAAATATGTAATGTATTCCATATTGAAGCTATTGATCCCACACAAAATGAATAAGTTCTGTACGTTCTTATGTTAAAGTATAATTCCCTTATGTCTTTGTCTCAATTACCAGTGGTATTATATAAGAAATGAATGGCATGAGAGCCTCAGATCACTAAAATTATCATGTAAAGAAAAATTACATATAAAAATAATATGAACTGCTTTAATAAGATCCATTCAATGAACAACGACTTCTGGACTACATTACTTTCTAATAAAAACCTGCTGACAGCAACTTAGAAACTCGGATGCAAGAAAATGCTGATTTTGTCTTTAAGTGATAGCACTGAATTATTTAAACATAATTGCCTACCAGATGATGTGCAGAGTAGGTCTGATTTTTCTGCACAAAAATGAATATTTTAAAGCATTAATCATATCCCACTCAACCTCACTTGCAGCTGACACCATTTCTCAGATATGTGGGGATTTATTGGTCCATGCCCTCTTGAATCATGCATGCTCATTTCTGCTGTGATGCACGTAGGATGGCATCCTTTGATGAGGATAGCAGGTAGCTAGATCTGAAGACCTTCAAGGCCTACGAGCCACTGGTTTGATGATGTGGGGGTGTAGATATCTCCCATAAGTCCTCTGTTCTGTCTTTCACCAAAATGAAAACTTTGCTTCCAGTGCACTGAATTCAGGTTTTGAGATTTCAGTCTGAGTTTCCTTTCTTTAGCTTGTAAGGTTGTTATCTTTACTCTTCCTGGATGTTAAAATGTGCCTTATTATTTGTGGCAAACCCATATGGTCGTTTAAATACTAGGCCTCTTCATCTACAAAGTAGGAGTAGTCTCCACCCCTCCGTGCTTTTGAACTAAGACTGCCTGCATAGGTCAGACAAACCCTCTGGGATCCATGAAGAGGATTATATTCAGTGACTTATGCTGTGCTGGCGGGGATAGCAGAGGACAGTTATAATAATTTCTGGCCTCAGAGACCTCTAAGTTCTCCTTACTGTGTGCCTCAGAAGCTCATGCTTGTGGCGTGTTGGAGGAGATGCTCCCTGCACACACCACCTGCTGCAGACGTTACAAGAGATGTGAAGTCATCAGAGTATCTCCTTCTCTATTAATTTAGAACTTGAGAAAAACTAGAATTTGTAATACTCCCAGCTCAGTTATTCAGCCACCAATGTGTTTGTGGTCAGGGAGACTAAATTGTAGTGACAAGTTATTAGTGTGCAGCTATTGTGTTTCTGCAACCATCCAGCAGAGAGAGAAACTGAATTTCACTGTGTGAAATGTCATGATTTTGCTCCTGTGTTCAGTAACCCATAAGAAACCTAGAGGAAATTTTATCTGAGTGAAATTCAAATGTAACAATGTTAGAGGGGCCCAGAGATAATTCACATAAAACTTTTGTGTGCTTGGTAGAGGATTTTTCATTTCGGTAGATTGATGGGTGGTGGTTTTAAATTGAAATTTAAAGAGCAAAAGAACTTACAGATCTGAAATTTGTCAGGAAAACCATGTAGTTGTAAAGAGCAAGAAGTCACCATAAGACAGTGAAGAAAACAATAGAGTTTCACCTTGTATATTCACTCTTTTATGTATACAGTGCAGTACAATTTCATTATACTCATTCCTGCAGTCTTGAGTTCTGCAAAGATATATGTTGCTGCAGGAATTTTGATAGTGTGAGATGCTTTTAAGCATGTAAGTCCATTCTCAGTTCAGTCCATAATCAGTATAGAAAAAAAAATGAATTAATGATCTTCATGAAATTACCACATTGAAGGAATTCTTTGCATGACCACAGCAGATTTTATTTGTTAACACCTCTTCCTTGTGATTCACAGGTAAAAACCTGACTGCAATACTCATTTGCTCCAGGAATACTGCTTTAATAGCAGTTGTTTTAATGCTTGGAAGAAAAAATACAGGTTAAAAATGTGCTACTAGAAGCCACATGGAAAGTGTGACAGGTATTAATTGAGAGATATTCTGGCACCTTGTTACCATGATACATCAATTATTTTGAAAGAATCCCATGTTTCCTCATGGATAACACAAAAGAAAGGGGACCGCTACGGACAAAAATTGTTACTGAATTTGAAGAATTTTAAGAATAATTCCAAACTAAGAGAAATCTTCCAAATGCTAAAATTTTTATCATATTTATATTTATTACTTCATTATAATTTGTTATATTATTTGTTGCTGTTATTATTGTTGTTATTATTGTTGTTGGTGATGATGTTACCATTATCATTCTTGTTATCATTATAATTGTTGTTGTCATTGTCGTTGTTGTTATTAAAATTTTATAAAATACCACTTTTAGTTCCACTATTAGGGAACCCAGGTGCCAGTGGAAAGGAAAACAACCCAGGAGTATTCTGACCACTGAAATAAGCTGGACTTACTGTGTCCAGTATATACATACAGCTGGACGATATTGTGTCCAGTATACCCATGTTGCATATACATGCAACAACTTGTTTATTGTTGTGCTCCAAGCTGCAGTCATAAGGAACAGGGCTGTCACCCTGTGAAAGGCCTTTGTCATGTGATTCATTGTCTCCTACATTTGATCCATTTGCAAGGATCAACTTGCAGTTGCACCTTCAACAAAAGAAGAAAAACTATCTCTTCTTGGATATGCATCAGTTTGAAAGAACTCACCTGACTGTAGTTCTTTAGGATAATATGGTAAATTGTGTGCAGTCAAGAACAGGAAATATTCTGCAAAAAATGAATCACATGATTCAGAGGGGACTTTAGAAGCATGTAGGAGGAGAGGAGATAGTGGAGGAGATAGTGGAGGTACTGACCCTCCCAAGTTACTGCCTCAAGCTGCTGAGACCAATCCAGCACTCTGAGGAAGAAGTCCCCTTTTAGGAAGTTTTGGCAGCTACCAGGAATAGGAAGGTGCCAGCCTACATACACTAGAGTTGACTAGTTTCAAAACTCTAGAGCTTCCCAGAAGACAACTAGGAGAAATGTCTCCTGTCAGGCAAAATCAGAGAAGGAAGTGGGGAAGAGAGTCCTGTTTCTTTCATATGAAAGGTAGTTGAAACTGTCCATCCACAAAGAGGTGGCTCAATTTGTAAGCAGTTATAGTCTGAATAGCCTTATTTGGTGCACATAACTATTTTTGCTTCCTAATGCTCTACAAAAGTGTGAGGTATCTGTTTTGTATTATTATTTTTTTTTTCTCTCATACAGTGTCTTGGGGTTTTTTGTTTGGTCGTTTGTTTGCTTTTCCATTTCTGTTTTCTTTTTTCTTTTTTTTTTTTTTGATAAAATCAACAGCAGAAGTACTTAGTCTAAAACTCTTTTTCTGTAGCATTTTACAATGAAATAAATGTTTTAAAGAAAAAGGACAGAAAAAAGAAGAAGATACATGTTTAGCCACTGAATAGAATACAATAAATTGTTCCTTGTCTAATCACAATATTGATTTTTAACATTGTACACCATCAACAAAGGAGAGAGAATAAGAGAAAGGGCATATTTAACTATTCAAGAATTGTAGTCATAATCTTTCACATGATATACAGACAGTGACATTTTGGAGGGCAGACTTGCATTTATTAAGTAATAACTAATTTGTGACTGATAAATTATCGTTATCATTTGTCCAAAGAAGAATAACAAAAGAGAACAATGGTTTATTCATGGGTTTAAAATGCAGATTAAAAATAGAATCTGTCAAAATAGTTACAAATAGGGGATGCAGAGATTTGGGAAGGTTCTCGCAAGCCAGCTATGTTTGTGTAACATTTATATTAGTTTGGAGTAGCTTGAAGCAACTCTATTAAATCCTTAAAAATGTCTGGATGTTGATAGAAAAAGCTATACTGTAGAGCTTAATTGATGTGCTGCAGAATACAGTCCTAACTTGGTGTGGATTACATTGCCTCACAATTTTATTTTTTTTCCTTAGGACAAAAGATTATCAGTCAGGGTTTTTTTACTCACTGTTTGTTTTTCTGTTATTGATTCTTGGGAAACAACTAAAGTTCAGTTTATATTCTTGGGTTATAACATTTTTCGCTGATGAACCTGGAATTTGTGCTCCAAAATGTATCCCAAAGGAGGTAACATGAATTAGTAATGATTTCCAATTTCTATGTTTATTTGTGAGGGACATTATAAATGAAAAGTTAAAAGAAAGCCTGATCAGATTATCATCTATGATTTGCAATGTTTGCACAACCTTTACCCTTTCTGGAAGAAAACAGTAAAATGAAACTGTAAAAAGTTGATTAAGTAAAGCTTGCTTGCTGCTAAGTAGAGTTGCATAGCCCTGATCCTGTTAAAGCTATTATGGTATAGCAAGCAGTCCACTTAAGGACAAAGGGTTAAGCTCTCCATAGTACGCTGCCATAGTGACAAGAATTCACAGCTTACTGTACTATGGAAAACAGCAAAAAGAACTGAGAAAAAAAAATCAGAAAAATCACTGCCTTTCTGCACTAACTCAACACAATCAAGAACTGTGGGGAATTGTGAGGGATTTTGTGTTATTTCATGTTATTTTCACATTTATCTTCTTTTACAAGTTTCTTGTTTGTGAGCAGGGTGAAATTAACTATGTGGAGTCTCCACCTTTGGAGATGTTTGATTGCCATCTGGACATAGTACTGGCCAACTGGGTCTAGGTGGCTCTGCTTGGGCAGGTGTGTTGGATCAGATTATCTCCAGAGTTTCATTCCAACCTCAACCATTCTGTGATTCTGAGCAATTATATTCTGGCTTGTCAGAATTGTATCAGTCTATTTCAACTGGAGACAAAGTCTGGACAGCAACATACCTGTGTCTTCTACATTGCCACCTGTCTCCTACACCATCACCTATGTTTTCTACATTGCCAGGTTGTTCACCCTTACCTTGACCTCAAAGATGTACCATGAGATGCAGAAGAAATGATGCATTACATGTTATGTGAGGTGTTTAAATCATGTTTCTGAACAAAAAGGAAGTGCAAGTTTCTTTACAGTTTTCAAGTAGTCCTAGAAAGGCCAGCAGGGTTTGCCAATGACCATGACCATAGATTTTGTGATAAATGAAGAGCTGCTTGTAACAAGATCTCTAATGAGCTGTACAAAGACCTGTTACTTCAGGATTAGATGCAGTGAATAACATGTAGTGATCACCTTTTGGACTCACACAGGGAAGAATGGCTTCCCTAACAAGAAACCTGAGCTAAAGAATTCTGGCTGGATGAGCTGTTGCATGGACATAGAAATGCTTTGTCTTCTAGACCAAGCAAAGTAAAGAATATGACAAAGCCTTCTCTCAAGTTATGTCCATCTGCTATTTCTTAGACCTGAAGCAGGTTAAGTGAAATGAAAGCAAAAAAGGAAAGAGAGTAAAAAGAGAAGGAAGGGAAAGAGAAAAAGAAAGCAAAGACATTTTTTCCTCCCTTAATCACTAAACTAAATCTTCCTGAAGTTTAATCCTTTTACTTTTTCGTATACTTAAGAAAGACAGAAGACAGGTAATTCCTTCTTGCAGAAGTCCTTTGGTGTATGATATATTGTTGTCTCATAGTGATCATACTTTGTGTAAACTAAAGTTTAGGGCAGCGGAGCTGGTGAGGGGTCTGGAGAACAAGTCTTGTGAGGAGTGGTTGTTCAGCCTGGAGAAAAGGAGGCTGAGGGGAGACCTTTTCGGTTTCTACAACTCCTTGAAAGGAGGGTGTAGACAGAGGGTCAGTGTCTTCTCCCACATAACAGGCAATGGAACATGAGGAAACAGCCTCAAGTTGCTCCAGGGGAGGTTTAGGATGGATATTGGGAACAATTTTTACATGGATAGGCTTAATAAAGCCTTGGAATGGTCTGCCTAGGGAAGCGGTTGAGGCACCATCCCTGGAGCGATTTAAAAGATGGGTTGACGTATTGCGTATTGAATTGGGAAATTCTATGATTCTATGAAAAGGACAATGGGGAAAGGGGAAGGACAACAGAAAACAGGATTTATAGATGTCACTACAATAATACACATAACTCATAGCACAGTCTGATTCTTTCCATGCATTTACATTTTGTGTAGTTTTCTCTTTGTTGTTATGGGAACGTAGGAAGAACAAGATGTCAGTTTGAACAATGTATTTTAAAATCAATATTAAGTTGTTTAATCTTCATTGGCAGTTTTTACATGCAATTGAAGCATGATATTTAAATATAATGGAAGTAAACAGAGAGATGATAAAAAACAGCAGGTATTTTCCTCATTATGATAACAAATCTTGAGGGAACACAGACACTTTTTTCATCACTTTCCCAGTTAACATAATATAATTTTCTTCAACAGCTCCCACAGACTCCTCTGCTGTTTGAATCATTATTTGGTCAGACGTTTCTGTGTGACTTTGTTAAAGGAAACTTTGAATCACTGGTCTTAAAGGTTAAATGTAAATGGAAAATCCAAGCCCCTGTGAAAATGAATTCTGAAACATGCCTCAGTTATCCCTTTCAAAGCTAACCTTGTGCACAAGTGTAATTAATTTTGATTATTTCTTAAGGGAACTTGTCAGAGAACTAATAACATCATAACTTATAAATACTGATGCAGAACTAAAAATTGCCTTAGAAGTCAAATATGTTTCTGGGGAGATCTAGGAATACATGCTCATTTGGCTGTGCCAGACACCAGTGTACTTACTTACTTCTAGAAGACTCAGTTTCAGTGATGAAATCTCCTATTCTAGGTAGCTATATTTAGTCATACTATGTTAAGTGAAACAAAGGAGTTTCCAAATGGGGTTTTCAGGCCATGGAAAATGAGATGCAAATCAGGAAAAAGAAAAGTGCTGGGGATGGACATATTGAAAGTCCTACTTTTTTTTTCTGGTGTTACCGTCAACCTATAGCTTCAGACCAGGAAATCAGTCTGAAGCCACTCTGGGACTCTGGACTGTGTTTCTTCAGGAATATGGGAATGTGAGGATTTCTTGGTTTTATCTTCTGGTGTCCCAATGAAGAGGACTCTTATACAGAAAGAGAAATGTTTCAAAGTGGTCTTTGTCCTGAGAAGAGTCAATTTTCCCATATGGCAGGGAATCATCCTAAACTAGAGGCTGAAAAATGCATGGTGCTCTCCACTTTGATACTCAGAGGCATCAAAGCTGGGCCACAGAGGAGCCAGGAAGATACAAAGTCCTGAGAACAGCAAGAGGACTCTTGATTCTTCAGACAAGTATTTGATATTTTCTGTTCCTCAAATAACTTTTTTTCTTCTAAGGACTGTTACCTAGGTAGTCCAAGAAACAGGGACAAGGTATGTACTCTAGCCAATAGGAAGCAGAAACTTGACATTTCTTTTTTTCTCTATCCAGTTTAAGGACTTTCATATTCATGTATACAAGGAAACTTCGTTTAAACAGACTTTATTTCCCATTCACCTGCAAGCCTTTGGCAGCATTTTTCACATCTACATATCTTAAGTTCATTATATATTGAGTTTCTTTATTAAGGAGTGAGATTTGTGAAGTGTCCAATGGTCCAGCACTTTTTCCATCAGTTCCCCCACCTCAAGTCTCGAAACAAAATTTGGCTATGTCAGTGAAAGGAGTAACAGAAATGAGTGCTTTGGAAAAAAAATCACCAATATTGTTAATTCACTTACAGCCAGCCAGTCAGAATCCACTTAGATTCCCCACATCCTTAACAAGAAAAAACCAGTCATATGTTGTAGGGCAGTCAGCTGGCCATAGCACTGAAAACAAAGAGGCTACTCTCCACAATACTCGTGCTTTAAGTATCGTGCAGTAGGAGTGTGTAGATCTTTGTCCACCCATTACTGAGCTTTATAACAGACTATTGAGGTGGAGGTTTGTTTTTATTGACGTGGAGGTTTGTTCTTTGAACTCTCAAGGCCTTTATTCAGTCCAGCAGTTGAGAATGGATCATGAATGACTGCCATGAGCATAGGGACAGGGTGTTCTGTGATACTATCTTTTGTGGAACAAGAAAGGGACCCAATATTTGTAGGACTGTTTATCCACAACATTGATTTGTTGATATGCAGAATATTTTTGTAAGCACTTTAACACCGATCGACATTTATTTATTGGGGATGAAAAAAGAGCTTTCTTCAGGTTTTATAAATGAAATGTTTGAAGAATTAATATCATGAGACCCAGTCCAGGCAAGTGTACAGCAGGAAAAACATGTAGCTGGATGAAAGCAGTAATATTTGGAGTAAAAATTGTGTGCATGCAATTATGAATAATTTGTATTTTTTTAAAAAAAACCTTGCAGCTGAATTATTTGCTGAATTATAATAAATCCTTTATTCCAACCAATCATTCATGATAAACATTTTGAGTGACCCAAAAAAGTGCTCCTTGAACCATGTAAAGATTGTTATAACTTATTGCATTGCATAACCTCACTATAAATAGATTTATATGCAACAATACATATCTGTTACTATCTTCAAATAACTATCAAAAACCAGGGTTTTGCTGTCTTTCAATAAACCAGTGTGTCTTTTTCACTCAAGCCATCATATCTTGCTTCTATTTTCAAAGCAGACAGCTGTGACTTCTACCCATATTTTGTTTTTCACTCAAGATTCACTCATCTCTGGTGCTCACAAGTTATTTAAATATGATTATCATTACATCTTTAGATATGTAATAGATGCATTTATTTTTTTTAGTACTTTAATATGTATTTTCACCCCCCACCTTTTCTCTGCTAGCATCTTTCTGACTGTGACTATAAACATTCTCTGTTCACCTGACCACAAAGAAGGAAAATGACTGTACAATTACAGAAAGCTTTTCTTCCTCAGGGCACAGTAGGATAAGTTCCCATTTATTGAGTCCTAAATACCACTTAATGTTTTTCAGTTTGAGAAGGGAAACTGAAATGTTCCCATAGAAAAAACATAGGTTCTAAGGGAAGAATCCATTGAAACGTTTTCCTCTTTCCTGGAGGGCAAAGATTCAGCACTGAGCAGAACCCTCAACTTCTTTGCCTTTCTCAGTCATTACTAGCACATTTACAGCCAGGAGAATAGCACATACCTCAGGGCATGGACACTGATTGCTGTAAGCAACAGTCAGCGAGTGAACGAACAGCTCTCTAATAGCCTCTGAAGTGTTAACAAGTCACACAGCAAGTACTCCAGATCTGCTACTGCTAACAACCTACAATCAGGCACGTCAAAAATCTTGTCTCAGACCTTGGTCTCAAAACCTTTATCCATGGGATTAAGACTCATAAGCACTTTGGGCATAAGCGGACACACATGCAAACCCTTCTATTACTTCCAAGTGTGGCACCAGTTTTTGCAACTGCCCTATCTCAACACTGTTGACTCTCATGGAAGCCCATTAAATCCCCCTCCAGTCAAAGGACAAAAGGATTTGGTTTCTGGGTGCTTCTTTAGTTTGGAAGCTACTCAATTCTGTTACGTTATTCCATTGTCTGCCAGGACCCATGGGAGATGGCTTCTCACCTTTAAAATATTTAAGAATTCTTTGGCCCTTGCTGTTGATACATCACAAGGAAAAGTCTCATCACATCTGCCATCTCCTTTCCCTTGTGGAATCTATTATGGCATATTTTTCTCATAAAATAAAGATGTTACAAGCATTAATGCTTAATATTTCCCAGATCCTCAATGTCATCATCAATACACTTATGCTTATTCCTTATATTGGAAAAGCTTGTAGATAAATTGCTTTAGAACTGGATTAAGCTAACATTTATCTGCAAGGCAGTTGAACAGAAGTATATAGTTAGTGATTTTTGTTTCTTATTTCTTATTTAATTTTTTTGTCAGAGTTAGGTTGATGGTTGGACTAGATGATCTTAAAGGTCCCTTCCAACCTAGACAATTCTATGATTCACTAAAAGAAAAATTAACAAAACCAGCATTCATGGAATCATGGAATTATGGAATTGTCAGAGTTGGAAGGGACCTCTAGAGATCACCTAGTGCAACTCCCCTGCCAAAGCAGGATTGCCCAGAGCACATCACTCAGGACTGCATCCAGGCGAGTCTTGAAGATCTCCAGAGAAGGGGACTGCACGACCTCCCTGGGCAGCCTGTTCCAGAGCTCTGTCACCCTCACCATAAAGAAGTTTTTCCTCATTCCTTCAATAGTTTTACTCCATCGTATTTATTTCATACAAATGCCTCTGCAATCCAGTTTTAAAGAAACAGATATTCCAGCTGTTCCAGATTTGACATTGATGGTTTATTTCATATTACAGCTCTTCTGTTTGGAAAGACATTCTGACCAAAGTAATTTAGTAGCTGTCTCTTTCTCAGCTTTAAGTTCATGTCCCTTGGTCTTTGATTTGGCATTCTCTCAACTAGCTCTGTAACAATTACCCTTCACTTTGTAGTTCTGTATATTATTCTTTATAAGGCAAAACTACTGATCTATTACATTGGTTTTGACTGTACAGTTCTCCTTTGCATTGAATCTGCTATCAATTGCCTTAACTGCTGACGATGGTTTACAGGGTCTGGAACTGGACAGTAATGATGTTGCATCTAATGGATAGTAGTTGTAACCTTGCAGCTGACTACGACAGCCATTTATTGTCAGGAAATGGTGTAGGTTATTTGAGCTAGAAGACATTTTATGGCAGGCTCCGAGCTGTGCCCTGCTGTCAGCAGCAGTGATGTCACAACTAAACAAACTCCATGCTGGTAAAACAGAATATTATAAAGTTTGGTCGCTGGTAACACATTTGCCAAATATTTGATAGCTTCATGCTTTTTATCCAAACATTTTAAAGAGCTTAGTTGCATATTTAGCTTGCAGATAATGCTAATATTGTTTAGATTTAGCATATGTCTTGGGAGCTATATTCAGTGTGAAATGTTTTGATTAGGATAAAAACAGGGCAATTTTTCCCCACATGCACGTCTCTGCCAGTATTATCAGTCCTCCCTGGGACAGGGGCAGGAACAAATCCTCTACTGTGCAAATAGTTGGTCTGAGAGATTTCACAAAATGTCATCAGGGACATGTCATTGCTTATGTCTCTTTGGTTCCCTCGCTGCCTCCACTTACCCTCCAATGTCTTCCAGAATGATTGGGCTAAATGTGTTTAGATAATTTTACTTTTAAAATAGTTTTAATTTCTGAGAGTGGCCTTTACTGTCAGAAAGTTTTTTCTAGAGCAGAATCTGAGCTCAGAAATCCTAACACCCAACACTTCTGCACAAACACGTGGTAAATTTGGTGCATTTCCAAGAACCCATCTGTTTAGAGGAGACTTTTCTGCTTCTCCTAGCAATGTTCTGCCTCCTCAGAATAAAGCAATCTGAAGCTCCATGACTGCCCCATCAGATGCATGGTGTGAGGCCACATAATGCAAGTCTGTTGCATAAAACAACATTATGCTTCCAAACACAGACCACACTTACTTACAGTAATCAGACATGATTATATTAGGAATGTGTTCTGAATAGAATAATATCTGTTTAAGCTTTCTTGATATCAAGTCTGTCAAAGTCCTGTACTTACACATGATAATGCAACATGTTTACAGATTTTTACTGATGATTTTGTTGACATCGCCATGTTATTATTTAAACTAGAAAAACATAAAGTCCTCTGAGCAAAGTGGGAAAAAAAAAGCCACCCTGTCAACAGCCACCATCTGTCATTTATGTATTGTACTGTGTTTAATTATGGAAATGCTCACTTAACTGGCAATTGTCTGACATAAAGTACCCCAAAATTTATTTGGTTTATTTCAAAGCTGCATGCTGTGCTCTCTGGTGGCCTAAAACTCAGAATGGGTGGTAATGTCAGTGTGTATAATACCAGTCTTTATTAGCCTCATTGTAATTTCCCAAATAAGAATCTTAAAATTGTTTGCTATAGTACAATGAATCAAATTAGTTCATTTGGAAAACAAAAAGCTTATCAGATGTGCTTTAAGTGAATATTCTGAAAACCTGATTACATTCTATAAACTGAGGCTTTGTTTTTGTCATTGAGTTTTTTGTAATATGTATTTATGATCTTCTATTACCAGATTAATCTAAGAAATTGACAGATGTGGAAAAAAGTGAAGGCTTTGCCGAAGTTCTAAATAACTTCACTTTACCTAGTTTAGTTTTTTTGTTTATATGTAAATAGTACCTTTTTTTGTCTGTTAATTTGATTCAAATACAACCAAGAAACAAATAATGCCTTTGTTAGCATATTTCTATATAACTTTCTATACAAACTAAGGAAAAGATGTAGAACTTCAATTAACACTAAAGTACTCCATTTCAAAAGGGTAAGTAAAATATTTATGTCTTTCACAGGGATTATCATGGTTTATGTGTAACACATCACATTCCTATGTTGAGTGTTTCAGCAAGATCTGTAAATGTCACAGCATAGAACTATTCTTAATACAAATGTGATTTCAAGAACTTTGATCTGCCTAATCTCTTCTAATTATCCAAACTATTTCTGGGATTGTCAACAATGAAGTACTCAGAAATCAGCATTAGAATTATAATTTTGTCTTTCAGTATTGTTGAAATGATTCACAGCAACAGACAGGATCTGAGAGAACAATGCAAATAGGATAATTCACCAGCAGATTTTTTTTATAGGGCATTAAAACAGAAATTGTGATTTTTTCAAGTTTTACTGTCTTGTCTCACTCAATAATTTTTCAATGATTCTACCGTTTGTTTCACGGTGCAGATTGATTACAAACCTTTTGCTGTGAACTCTCACCACTGAAAATTGAAGATTTATCAGTCAGTCATGGGGAGGATGGGCTAAGGTAACTTTACTTCTCTCTCCCTGTCATCTAGAGTTGCAGTGTCTGCTTTCAAAGCACACAATGCTACTAAAGGTGCACAACCTTTATTCCTTCCCACATTCCTTCCCCCATTCAGGCTGGGTCTGTGTGTCCCAGAAGAGATTTTGCCAAAGGAATTAGTATAACTCATAATCAGGGGAAGAGAAGACATAAACATCATCTTTATTCCCAGAAGAGCAATTTGAAGAATGCTAGGAGAGCTCCCTTTCTTAATCTTAATCATAGAATCATTTCGGTTGGAAAAGACCCTTGGGATCATTGAGTCCAACCATCTACCCTACTCTACAATGTTCTCCCCTACACCATATCCCCCAACACCACATCT
>JAOQGH010000001.1:206438286-206454243 GCA_025769975.1 Gallinago jamesoni | reverse complement strand
CAGCCGACAGTCCACCAACACCCCCAGGTCCTTTTCTGCCAGGCAGCTCTCCAGCCACTCTGCCCCCAGCCTGTAGCGCTGCCTGGTTTTGTTGTGACCAAAGTGCAGGACCTGGCACTTGGCCTTGTTGAACCTCATCCCGTTGGTCTCAACCCATCCCTCCAGCCTGTCGAGATCTCTCTGCAGAGCCTCCCTACCCTCCAGCAGATCAACACTGCCACCCAGCTTGGTGTCGTCTGCGAACTTACTGAGGGTGCATAATCCCAGTCAAGAGTAAGGATTGTGAAAATAAGAAAAAAAAAGTTTTTATCTTTTTGTTATACCATATTCTGGTCTTACATGTATCAGAATAGCTCCATTATGGCACCAATAACTTTCCAGTGAAAAGAAACAGGTTTGTGAAAGTTCTTCTGATTATTCCTATAAACTTTTGTGAAGATTAACAGTGTAATTATTTCATTGTTCATTTTTTTCATAGTGAAAAGAAATTAAAAAATCCTGTATGAGAGGTTTGAATTTTGTATATAAATTTAGAGTTAGCAGCACAGTTCACTTTTTTGTTATACATCATGGTTTATAATTATTCTGATATTTTTTATCTGAATGATCATCAGTTTTCCACTCTAGTTGTTGTTTTATACAAAATTAATCTAACAATAAAACTTATATCAAATCCAAACAGGGAGATAAGGTGACCCTTTACATTGCTTCAATATATCTCAGTTTATACAGAACCTTTTGAACATTCCGCTGCCCAACAATCTATGCCCAGTTAATCTCAAAATTCAAGTCCTTTTCAGGAGTCATCGATTGTCTGAATAGAGATTTCAGTTCTACAAATACAACCCTTCTGTTCTTAGAAATATAACTTCACATTTGGCTTTATTCAAACACTTCACTAGTTTTTGCCCAACTTGCTGAATCATCCAGGATGTTCCACAGCTTTGGTCTAGTTTTGTTTATATTTTGCAGTTTTTTTGTCTTCATGCTGTTTTTGGAATTGATTAACACATCTTAATTTTTTTCCAAGCCTTTAATAGGAATATTCAATGCCAGAAGGTCCAAGATTTCTCCCTGCAGGATCTGGCTATGTTACAATCATTAATTTCCCTTTTAACATGATTTAGAACTATCAGTCAATTCTTAAAGTGATGTTTAGTTTCTGTAAGATACGCTTTTTTCAGGTTTCTTAATTAAAATAGTGTGAGTCACTAGGTTGAAATTAATCTTATCAACACAATTAACTTTATCAAACAAACTTCTAATTTAATTTTTAAAATCATGTTGGCTTAATAACACTATTTTTTCATATCCCTTTAATGATACTATTCAATTGATTTCAGTTGGTTAAACGTATTTTCTTTGGTTAGTATTTATATCAACTAGATATGCTTTTCTGCCATCTTAATACTGACTGAGCAAAATACTGGTGGTTTGAAACCAGGCTGTATGGGAAACTGGAAACAGACAAAAAGGGAACGCCTGAAATGTTCTTCAGCTGTAATAGGCAGAGTGAGCAGTTTCTTCCATTTCTTAGAAAACAGTATGTACTACTGAAAAGACAATTAATGTTAATAAGTTATTTTTACTGCTATTGTTATGAATCCCAGAAGCCCTTGTAATTGGTTCTACGTAATAACTACGGTTTGAATCAGTGATTTTAATGAGAACTTTTAACTCAAGCTTTCAACGTTTTCACATTGCTTGATCTGTTCATTGTGCACTTGCATTTATTTTGGGGGCCAAGACACATTACATTTATTAAAGTATATTTTACTTGTCATTTGGCAACCCAGTTTCAAAGCAAACTACATCCTTTTGAAGGACATTAAGATTTTGGCTTTTAAAATTCTATCTTGTTATTTTGGTATTAAAAGGGATTATTTCATGCTTGCTTAAATCGCCCTACTTTTTACTATTTTGCATGTCATGGATGTAATATTTATCAAAAGGTGGCCTATTTTAAATATGTATCCTAATTGTTCATTTTCTGTGAGTGACTGACTCACAGAACAGAGATATCCCATCCTAATTCAGGGATTCATTGTAAATTTCTTGCACCTCAACATTTTCTATTTACATCTGGTAAAATTCGAGATGTCCAAATAATTCCATTCTGGACTCTGGACACCTGGGAAAAGCTGATCACAATGCCCATTTGGTATCTAAGGAAGGACAAATTCCAACATGTCATCATTGTTTCAGCTCAAAGATGAAAGACTGACATTTCAAAGAGAAAAATCTACAGAAAATAAAACAAATAACAACCAGAAAAAGATTAAACTACGGTGTATTGGCAGCTGATATTTCACTTTCTGAACTGAAATTTTTCAGAATTTTTGACCTATGGGTTTTGGGGGGGGTGTGTGTGTGTTTTGTTTTGCTTTGTTTTTTTTGTTTAATATCTCAGTCCTCAACTCTTGTTCAGGATAAGAGGAAATGGTAAGTGAAATAACCCTAGCTGTGACAGAAATTCTTGTTTTGCTCAGCTCTCACTTTTTTCTCGTAAATTATATGGACACTACTTCATTGCCTGTTACAATTTACATATACTTCCAAGTTTTTAATAATTCTCCCCATTATTAATTTCCTTTCTTAAGGAAACTTTTAAAAAGTTTGACCAGAATTCAATTTGCTCATGGATATTAATTAAAAAAAAAAAATCCAGTAGAGGAGTTTAATTCCAGATTAAGACATTGAAATATGTCTTAAATATTAAATATTAAGATCATTCTGAAATATATGTAGATGCATGGGTGCATGTGAACTGATAGTCTAAACTCCTGTGATAGATATAAGAGATCTATTCAATGCAGTCTAGAGACTAGTCATCGAAGCAGCTACCAAGGTTCCCCAAGGTTAAGTATACCCTATAGTCCAGAATCATATTTTCTAGCCCTACTTTTAAGTCTCAACAATTCTAGTGTCTTAGATACTGCCAGGCATCTACTGAACTGAGACCTTACTGGCTGAAACACCCAAACACACATGTGAGCAACTCAAAGTAGATGTCTACTGAGGTGTCTTGACTGAAGTCTCTGAACTGGCCCTCACCTTTGCTGTCACTAAGGTTACATGACTATAATGCAGAGTTCACCCCTGAAGTCCAGGCCCTGGATCACATGCAATGTGTGTCACACCACTTTACTTGTCTTCTGGAGCTGTAAGTCAGCTGTGTTTCTGGGGATGGTTTTCTCCAGAGAAAAAGGTCATGTGAGTTCCCTCTACCCTACACAGTCTTCCAATACTATTCTAATGGACCTTGTGTTGCGAAGCACTGAATTATAACCTTACACTTCCTCAGGCTATCGATAAACATCCTCATTACAAAAGCACCATTATTACATGGACATGTGAGGTTTAGAGGAGACACTGCTGTGTATTGTGGACACAGGGACTGGGATTCAATTGTTTAAATCTAAACATTCAGTGTTATTTTATGTGTTAACAGAAATCTCACCTTGCCTTCGGTTGCTACTCCAGAAGGATATGTTTTTCCAGTAAAGCTTGTGTCATTCATGCCAACTCTGTGCAGATGGTTTGGATGCATTAGGGCATATAAATGGCACTGGTAGCCAGTAAGCAATTATTTTAGTGGTAGCTTATAATAATACAGATATAATTTTTATCACATAGTTCATAATTATAATGATAACATTGGCATGTTTTCTTTCAAATTTTCCAAGTCCTTCCATTGTGGGAATTGGGGAAAAAATAATATTTCGTAAGTGAAATGAAAACTCTGCCTTTATATTTGCATGGAACAAAATGAAAATGTCAACTAAGTACATCCTTAATTTTGAGTACCAGAAGGCAAATAAGTAGAACTCCACATTCACTAATGATACCTCCTATCATTTTTGACCAATTTCATTCTTGTTTTAATTTCAACAGACAGTACAGATAGGATTCTTGCTATTTTTGTGTGCTTATAGTTGGTGATACTACTTTTATTCAAAGCAAGCTTAGGGGCAACCTCCTTCCTTAGGGGAAAGAGCTAACCATCAGTGCACTGTGGGAAAAAAATCATTAATTAACAAGTTGTGGAAAAGCTGCAGAAAGAGAGAATATCTTAGGACATGGAAGATTTGGAACACTATTTGACATCAGTGCTCTTCTGTGTGAGACAAAAAGTCATTTGTAAACAAACTTTGAGACATTAGTGATGACATTTGAGAGATGAAATCTGAAAATCTGTCCTGGTGAAACCAAAACAGAATAAATCATTCTCAGTGAGTCAGAAAAGAATTCAGAGCTCTGAAGAAATGAGTCAGGAACTAAATATACTGAGTAGGCTAAAGGCATGAAAAAAAAATAACTGTAGCAGTAGAAAGAAGCTGCAGGAAACTCAACCTAATTCAGTCAGTGTCTAATGTGATCAAAATCTGTGAACCCGTTCATTTCTATTAAATATGGCATGAGGTATTTTGATCACTTTGAGGAAAGCAGAATTAAATAATCTGTTATTTAAAATTATTATAAAGACCTGCTAGCAATAGGAATTAAGTATTTCATGAGAAAGGCAAGAATTCCAAGTAAGGGAAAACAAGTCAAGAAACAGAGGGTTGGATAAAGAATAATCACCAAGCAGTGATAGAAGTTGCATTGCTCCTAACTAGACAGAGGTTGCAGCTGCAGCCTGGAGGCATTGGGCAGTGTGGAGCCTGGAGGGCTGAGAGACCCTTCCCATTTCTTTATCGTTATGAGCACTGCCAGATGCTCTGCTTGCAATGGGATGCATCCATATAAGTAAATCAGCTGTTCATGTAAATGTGATGGTACTAATAAAATGTCCTTTCCCATTATTGAATACTCAGACTAGAGTTTTGTGATACTTATGGCAATTTAAAAGCAATACATAAGCATTTAAGGCATGAGTCACCACTATTTGCCCCTGGTTTAGTTATTAACAGTTAGGAAAATTGCACATAAAATGGAAGTTAACTCTAGCTAGAAAGCATATTATATCACTCTTTTCTCTGTTCTAAATTATACTGTCAGGTTGGGGAGATTTGCATCCTCAAAATGGAGTTGCAGATGAGATCTTAACAAAAATTCCCTGCTGGCTACATTCTTTGTCTCTTCTTCTTCTACTAATATGAGAGTCTATGGAGAAGTATTCTTACAAGTAATAAAATATTTCTTTATGCTGAATGTGCGGGTGTGGAAGAGGAGAGAAATGTAGCTTATTCTATTTGCTAAATTTAGAGTGAGAGGTGCAAAAAGTACAGAGGTTAAAAACAGAGAAGTAGGCAGTGGTACCTGGGTTCATTGTGCATCCTTTGAGTTGTACACAGTCTAAGAATGAAAGAAGAGGACGGATAGAGAGATAATGGAAGTCCTTAGTTTTTTCAGAGATCCTACAGACTTATCAGGAAATTACCTGTCTGCCCATATGGAATAACAAGTCCAGGAGTGTCTGAATATGCTTCAGAGAAGACATCTGCTTTTGTGCACCCATTATGGTGGATAATTACCAGATGGAAACTAAAGGGAAAGGGAAAGCCTACTGACCATGCAACAGGCTCTCCAGGGATAGACAAATTGCTGTTCCCCATGTCTCCTGAAAGTGCATCTCTACAGAAAGAATAGAAATTCCAAATCACTTTTGTTTTCTTGGTCCTTTGCATATCCGCTGACCAAGAGAGGAGGAGGATGTTTCCAACCATAATAGCATACAGCCTGATAACTAGTGTTATCACTCTTCAACAGCAGTAGCTGCAGGCTTGGGTTCTTCTGTCAGAGGAGGAATTACACCTAAGTCTCTCACTTCTGTGGCAAGTGTTTCAGGTGAGACAGTAATATAGAAAGAATGAGCACTGATGCCACCAACACTGAATGAACTCTGCTCTGTTCTCTGTGAACACTCCAGTTGGTATGATGTGTGGAGATAAAACAATGTTGAAATCAAGGAAATTTCAAAATCATGCAAACATACATGTGTTTTATTTTAAGCTAGTAATCCAACTTCATCTACAGTGCTTCTTTTTTTTTTTTTCAGATTGCCCAGCTAGACAGATACCCTAATAATTTTTTTCTACCTCTCCTTTCACATCCCTAGCTCACTCTGACTGCACCTCCTTATTTGATACATTCTTGAAACACAAGTTATCTATTTGTACCCACTACCAGATTTATTCAAAATCTGTGGAAAAACAGGCATTTGATGCCATGTTTTCCCCAACCAGTACTAAATGACTCCGTTAAAATGAAGCGGATTTTGTCTTAAAAATGCCTGTATCGTTCTACCATGAAGAGAGTCCAGTTGACAGTCTGTACTCGATCCGCTGAGTTCCATTCTGTTTTAATTTATTTTATCTGATGGAATTTCCTTTTCAGCACCTTATTTCTAACTCTTAACATGACTGAAATTACAAACATCATGGTACCATACAGTATAAACCCTTCAGCAAGAAGTTTGGAGGGTGAGTGTAAAGTAAGTGTGAAGACTGATGAACATGCTGTTTAAGAAGCTTCACGGCTTAAAAGAACTATTTTTAAGAGATAGTTACAGGAGTTAAATTATTAAGATACCTCCTGGGTTTATCGTGCCTTCCATCACTGATCCTTAGAGCTAACATTAGTGATAATAATAGATAATGGCAATAATACTTAACAATTAATGGTGACCTCTTTTCTGAAGATCAAATATAAATTAAGCTTCCAAGTCTTCTTGAGAAGTCATATATCCATTTACATCAATGGCCAATATATTGTGTGTTCCTATTACGATTTACCACATTCTTACTTTGCCTACTTCTGAATTATGATCCCTTTTTACATCTTCATTTAAATTACATTGTAAGCTTTTGAGAGTGTAATTACCTCTTCCTTTAGATTTTTCCTTGGCAAGTACTGCACTGCAGGACACTGCCATATTATTAATGGTTCTGGAGCCTTACCAAATTATCACAAGACTGTGAACAGTTGTGTGTGAATGGAGACCAGTTAAGAATTCAGTCAACCTACCCAAATTTGAAAGGATATTTCAAGGATGATCCACACAAGGTGGGAGTGGATTCTCCTGAGTGCATTCTGTTGGAAGTGATTGTCTGTCATCTTTCTGATCTCCCATCAATATGTGGTGATGGATTAATGTAGTGATATGTTAAATCCCAAAATCCTTTACTGAAATGACACTGTACTGGAGGGATCACCATTGTTACATTGTTTGAAACCAGGGAGTTACATATAATTATGCTGAATGAAGACAAATTCGATTTTGTTTCACTAGACAAATTATTGGTTTAAATATAAATCTTATCCCAAGAGATTTTCTTTCACCTCTACAGGTGTCATATCTTTTTTTCAGTGGTTCCCAGGGATAGGACAAGAGGAAATGGGCACAAACTTGAATATAAGAAGTTTCGCCTAAACATGAGGAGGAACTTTGAGGGTGGCAGAGCACTGGAAGAGGCTGTCCAGAGAGGTGGCAGAGTCTCCTTCTCTGGAGATATTCATGACTCACCTGGACACATTCCTGTGCAACCTGCTCTAGGTGGACCTGCTTGGGCAGGGGGTTGGACTAGATGATCTCCAGAGGTCCCTTCCAACCCCATATCATTCTGTAATTCTGAAATTGACAGACAGACAGTACTCCTTTTCTACTTTCTTCCTCCTCTCAACTGTCTTTAATGTACTTCCAAGGGTCAAGACTTCCAGCAAGAATAAGGGAAAAAGGAACTTGCAAGTGATATCATAAGAACAGCAGAAATCTAAATCTTCCTCATTTGATATGAAATGGCTACAAAGTATTTTTGTTCTGATCAGGAAGCATGCACCTGTTAAGAGTCCCATTTTAAAATCACATTTCATTCCATGTGAAGATCTGAACCTAAATCTTGGACTTGAAATCTTTTACACTGAGGGATGTTTCACATTCAAGTCCAACTTTAGATGGTAAAATATGGTCTTTACTGCTGTAACACTGTCAAACCAAAAAATTCTAGATGAGTCCCTTGTTTTGCTCTTCTGCAATCTGATATTTAAATGTAGATGCTGTCTTCTCTGCTGTCACATCCATTGTGACATCAAAACACTGTACATAGTGATGAAACTGAACCTGCTAAATATGTATTGGTGACCTTTTTGTACTGTTCCTTCTGAAAGCTCATCAGAGAGGTTGAAAATTTAAGGCTCACAACACAAAGGTCACCCATCACTTACTTATGTTTGTGGGGACTTTGGTCAGGAATTAAAAACATATTCACGAACAGGTCAGTGTTTCAAGAAACTGCTTTTTCACTAAGCTGACTCTCAAAAAAATGCACTACTCATAAACAAGAAGTGATCTGAATAGTATAAAATGTTTTACTTTACACAAATCAACATGAGTAGGAGACTGAGCGCCCAATGAACAGTCTAATAGAAGTGTGATGTAATTACCAAATAGTTGGCACTTGCTCTTCAATTCCTGAATATCTCATTTAACAGTTACCTTGCACAGTCTGCTTTCCAGACTTAGTACCAGTTTGGTGCTACGGTCATTACTGGTGTTGTCATTCTGAATGTAGAAATAGTGAGGCTTAGGAGCAGTGTGTCTTAGAAGCAAAGTTTAGAAACCAAACTTTCCTACCAGACTCATATGCTCAATCATCATTTTTTATCTCTGTTGAGTAATGTTTTGTGAGTATTCTGTGCTAGTTTCATCCATTTTCTTAGCAATTACCCTCAAATATGGGTTTGTTGCCTGTATTCTGTGTTACCTCTGATATAGTCTTTGCAAGTAGCTATATTGCAAATAAAAGAAAACCAGTTCCAAATTGCAAACTGCACAGCAGCGTACCCTTTACTCTTGGATATAAACCATGAACAGTCAATTGAATCAATAATATGCTTGTCCAATGTTTTTATTTGCAAAAAGAAAGGTCTTTAATTATTTCCAATAATTTAGTTTCACCAAATGAACTTTACTCCTAAATTGTGTATTTTGGAAGGCAGCAACTGATATTTTCATATCTTGGCAAAGATATGAAATACATTAAATGGGTAGTTGTATAATGGTATCATTCAACTGATAATTTGCAGATGGGTATTTGTGACCTGGGAGAACCTTGATTATTTGTCTCTTACAATCAAGCCTTCCTGCTGATTACTATTTATTAGCTATAATACAGTGCTACCCAGCTCTAGCACAGAGATCTGGGTTTGCTGTGCTATGTACTCCATGAAGAAATGTACTCTGAGGTAATTTGGAACAAGTATCCAACAAAGAACAGGAGCAGACAAAGAATAGCATAGGAATGTCAAATCATAATATTATGTAGCTAGAAGATTATTTCATATCTCCCACAATTTTTTAAAAATAAATATTCTGTTATTTAGGATGAGAAAAATAGTTGGCTGATTTACTGAACATGTATCAGAAGAGCTCTAATTGTACAAAACAGCTAAGCACTTCTGTAGTTCAGTGATGATGAAAGCAATGTCATATGAATAAAAAACATGAATTTTATCTTTAAATGAGAATTTGCAATTTCAACATTTTTTTCATTGTGAAACAGAATGAAGTTTGGGGGTTTATTTTTTTTTTTTCAAATTTTCAAAATTGTTCATATTGTTGACATTTTCTATTCTATAGTACAGTAGAATGTAGTATTCTTTTACAGTGTTACATTTCAAACTGAACATTGAAGTTCCATTTTAAAAAATGCCAGAATTAATGTTTTGATGAGATCAAAATGTCCCAGTTTTAATTTTTTCATATGTAATTAGAAAAATGGTAATTTTCTTATGTGATGTTTTTTGTCAAGTCTAATAAAGACAACTGTGTCACAGGCATTGTGAATGTGTGAAGGTTTGGAAATTTGATTCCAGGCAAAGAAATCATAGTCAATCATCTCACCATAAGGGTGTAGATCGACAAACATGCTCATATTTAGCTTGTGCAACAATCCCTGGTGAAGCAGTAAAACAACTCACACAGATCTTGATTCTGCAGCTTCTTCCTGATGTGCTCAACATTGCTACTATGGGTAGTAGAGGGTTAAATAAAACCAGATGGGCTTGCAAAGTCATGGCCATAAATAGCAGTAACACCTTGATGGGGATATAAAAATAACTGCAATAGACCACAGAAATACCTATTTTGAGTGGTATTCTCACTCTCAGTGTGGTCAGATATTTAAGGAAAGGACATGAAATGCTCTTCCATGACAAAGAATGTTCTCTTTCTCAGTTTTTGACAAAGTTCAGCTTAGGAACTCCCAGTCATGCAGTTATACCTATGTCTTTTTTGTGATCCAGTGCTTTTCTTCCATTAATTTATCTAATTTATTTTTCAGTCATTGAGTTACATGATCTGGTGGGTTGACCTTGGCGAGCCACCAGGTGCCCACCAAGGGAACACACACTGCTCCAGTGCAAGTCCCTCACACAGTCACATATCCTGCCAGAAAACCTACTCCTTCTTGGGTTCCTCTTCACAGGCTGCAGGTCCTGCCAGGATCTCCATTGGGTCACAGCCTCCTTCAGGCATCCACCTGCTCCAGTGTGGGGTCTTTCATGGGCTGCAGGTGGATCTCTGCTCCACCCTGGACCTCCATGGGCTGCAAGTGGACAGCCTGCCTCACTGTGGTCTTCACCATAGGCTGGAGGGGAATCTCCAGGGGCTGGTCTTTTCTCAGTGGTGCCCAGTGACAGGAATCATAGAATCATAGAATCATTTAGGTTGGAAAAGACCCTTGGGATCATCGAGTCCAACCATCTACCCTACTCTACAAAGTTCTCCCCTACACCATATCCCCCAACACCACACCTAAACCGCTCTTAAACACGTCCAGGAATAGACTGCCCAGGGATGTCCCCGATACCTCCCTGGGCAGTCTATTCCAATGCCTGGCCAATCTTTCTGTGAAAAATTCTTTCCTAATGTTTAGTCTAAACCCACCCTGTTGGACCTTGAACAAGGACAAGACAAGGACAAGAGGAAATGGGCACAAAATTGAACATAAGAAGTTCCACCTAACCATGAGGAGAAACTTCTTTACTGTGAGAGTGGTAAAGCACTGGAACAGGCTGCCCAGAGAGGTGGTGGAGTCTCCTTCTCTGGAGACATTCGAAACCCGCCTCGACAAGTTCCTGAGCAAATTACTCTAGGTAGACCCACTCTGGTGGGGGGGTTGGACTAGATGATCTCCAGAAGTCCCTTCCAACCCCATATGATTCTATGATTCTATGATTCTCTGCTCTGGCACCTGGAACACCTCCTCTTCCTCCTTTTTCACTGACCTTGATGTCTGCAGAGTTGTTGCTTTCACATATTCTCACTCCTCTCTTTCAGCCCTTGTTTTGTAGCAGGTTTTGGAGCCCTTTTTAAATATGTTATCACAGAGGCACTACCAATGTTGTTAATGGGTTCAGCTTCAGTGAACGGTGGGTCCATTTTGGAGCTTGCTGCCCCTGGCTCCATTCAACTTAGGGAAAGCTTCTGGCATCTTCTCACAGCAGCCAGCCCTGCAGCTCCCCCACTACCAAAACCTTGCCATGTAAACCCAATACACTTTTGAACCGTTCAACACTCTTTGATGGAGTTCTGCTGTCTATCATGTTTCTGCTCATAAAAAAAGAGATGTATTTTCTTAGAGAGTAATATTCAGACACTTCCGCATTTCTCTTTCTCTCATTTTCTACAACAATTGGAAGATGTGCACTGTATTTTCATCATCCACAAAAGTTCTTCCTTTCTTATCTTTGCAACTGATTTTCTCAGGAAATGTAAATGGTAAAATGCATGTCCAATAAACCCCGTCAAAAACAGAATTGATGTTTACTGAATCCAGAAAAGAACAGCGCTGAGATTAAATTGTAGAACAGTTTTATTTCTATTCATAGAAGGATATTAAATATTTTGAGGTGAGAAGATTCTGAGATTAAATGAAGCTATGATATAAGTCCATATTTATTCATTCTTCTTTTCTAGCATGATACATCCGATTGATACAACATGTATTCATTAACAGGAATTGAGCTATAAATAATGTCTTCAAAGTATTTTTATATCAAAATCCCTCATTGAATTCATTAAACATAATTGAACGTGAAATGAAGAGGACAGAAAATCCCTTAAAAACAAATAAACAAACAAACTGTTTTGCACTGGAAGATGTATGAAGCCATTTACTCGATTCAATATGTGGCATTTTATCTATTACTAAAATACTTCAGTTTCAATATCCTCAAAACAAAGGTAGGTTCTCAATAGAGTAGTTCATAATTACTGAACATTGCAATCTCCATCCAGGCCTGTTGATTCTCAGTTCATGCAATGACTTATTGCCAAGATAGAAAGCTTGTTATGGAGGCCAGTAAACTGTATTATGCTAAGATTGGTTGCACAGCATTTTTAGTCAGTAAAGTTGAGATAACTGACACAATGTGGAAGGATCCAATAAAAAATGTTTTCTTTGATGGTGGCAATTTGATTTTGCCAGTAATTGGGAGGATCAGGTTGACACTTGGTCAGAATTTTGTATGGATTGGAGGGAAGGGAAGACACACAAGGTCCCTCTGTCATCTACACCGGTGGCAATGGATAGAGTGGGAATATCAGTGGCGACAGTGGGAATTTCAGATCTACAGCACAGGAGAGAGACTAGCAGTAGAGTGAGGCATCAACAGTGCAGGAGGAATGCTCTGGCATTTTAATTTAAAGGAGTTTTGGCCCTCAGACCTCTCCATTTCGCTATGCCTCTGGAGTCATGCCTGTGGCAGATGATAACCACATTTTCGTAACTTAATTTAGTGTATTGAATGAAGTAGAAAGCAAACTGTGAAAGGGTTCCTTCAACACCCTTTGGTCTGACTGGTCTTACCTGTTTTAAGGTTTCCCTTGAATGTTATTGCCTCCTCAGCACAATAGGGAATAATGCTGATCATTTCTAGAACCGTGCCACAGCATTTTAACAAGGTTTTTTTCTCTGAAAAGTAAGGTTTAAAGGTAAACAAAATAATTTAATAACTCAACTTGAAGTCAACAAATAGAATGAAAAAAAAAAAGAGCTGAAAACATTTTGGTCCATTTTGGGGAGAAAATGGAAACAAGCCTAATATGAACATTTCTGTCACTGTATCTAAATAAATACATAGTAGGTCTACTATATCTGTCAACTTATCTTTCTGTTTATGTCCTGGTCTCTCTGTGCATCTGCATTCATTCCTTTAAGGGTATTTTGTGGCCAACAGTTAAGTAAGAAGGGCCTCTCCAATAAATCCCTTAGAAAATTCAAGACTGCAGGAAAAAAAAAAAAAAAAAAAAAAGAAAAAAAGGGAGGGGGATAATGCATGAAGCACTTAACCATAACTAAGGAGATGTAAGTTCCACTCCTACATACACACAACACACACCTCCTTTGTGTGATAACTGGGAATTTTTCATGCTGAGCTTGCACTGCCTAAAGAAGTTTTCCACCCACCTTTTTTCCCCTGCTGTGTTTTCCTGTCCTTGCATCCTACAGACTAAATAGGCAGCTTGGGAAAGCAAAATAAATAGGATTTTTGTTGTTGCAATGTCATCAGCACTGTAGTGGCAGGGAAAGAAGGTGGTGACGAGGTATGATGGGGAGAGGTGAGAAAGGGTGTGACTGACACCGTCAGGGGCAGCATCGCGGTAGATTGACATAGTAACAAAACTGCTTCTCAAACTCAGTGTTTGGTACTTTTGCATGAAGGAGATAAGGCAATCACTGTAAAAAACTCATAATGGGGATATCAGAGACCAATCACTTTTCTTTTTCCTGTTAGTGGTTGTCACTGCAGTGTTGTTTGATCACTGGGTTTCACATGGAGAAAAAGATACCTAGGGAAAAAGCAGGACACTAGTTTATGTCTGGTGTCTATGGAACAGAGCTTGCTACAGATAAATGACATGTGAGTAAGCTGGGAAATTTTTAGAACCTAGCAGTTCTGTCATATGTATAATGAATGTTAAAAATTTAGTGATGTTTCCTTGAACTTGCTTTTTATCATGTAGGAAAGCTAAAAAGAAGGCATTTCAAAACTAATTGTGACAAACTTATACAGCTGATTTAACTTCTTTACCTGATGATAAAAGTATGCCAAATTGCCTTTTCTCAGAAACTACTCAAAACTGATGTGTTAGAACTAAAGCTGTTAGAAGATCTGAATTTCTGTCCCATGATAAAGTTTGGGGTTAATAGAGGTAAATAAATCATAGGAAAAAAATAGGGAAAAAAACTCCATAGGAAAATATGTTTCTTTTTTGCTTGTTTTTCTTTGAAAAAAACAAATAATTTTTTTTAAAAGAACAGATGTAAATTTTGCCTTTAGAATCATAGAATCATTTAGGTTGGAAAAGACCCTTGAGATCATCGAGTCCAACCATCAACCTCACTTGACAAAGTTCTCCCCTACACCATATCCTCCAACACCACATCTAAACGACTCAAACACACTCAGGGATGGTGACTGAATTAATTATTTTTTTTAAGTGGGATATTTCCTTCACACAGTCTCTCTGGCAGAAAGTTCAATTTGAAATCTGTACTTTTCACCATATCAAGACTAGTTCTATGCTATGTACTAATAGATAAGACAGTGCTTAATCAGTCACTATACAAACCTTCCTACAGAAATCTTGTTAAATATGTTCCAAACAATATGATTTGATTTTTCACCTTCAGAATTATATGCATGAACTTGGAAGAGTTTTAAAATCAGAGAAGTAAAATGAATGGATTCCATTTTAAGGAAGAAAATTATGATGTTGAAGTCAGCTTATATCATAGTTTGTGTTATCAAATTGTCTTGGCAGCCATAGGGGCAAGATTATAGTTTTGGAATGACCATGGAGGCTATTTCTAACTGGAAATATTTCCCAGGTTTTTGCCAGCACATACAGAAGAGGAGAAATGCTCCATACTCTCTACTTCTGTCATGGAGATGCAGCAGCAGCTTGCATTTCAAAGCCCTAAATGTGGGGGCAGGAAGAAATATGTAGCTGTCAAAAAATGGTGGGAGACAGTCCTTACATTAAGCTGTTGCCTCAGTTTAATGTCATCTTTATGGGTTTTTTTGAAGTTGACATGCTTATTCACATGTTTATCTATGCTCTTTCAGTTAGGTTTTGCTAAATCCTTTAGCTTCTGGACTGAAAATCTCTTCAGTCCTTTTAGATGTCATCCAGCCTATCTCACATACCATTGCTCTGTTAAGCAAATTTTATCCCATTATAAGGGTTTATATTTCCAGTTAATCTCGTGGCCATCTGTATCTCCTTCTGACCACTGCCATCTGTTTCAGTTTCTGACCAATTACCTTTGTCACTCCGAAGAGTCTATAAATCACACAGAAACTAATCCATGTGTCCTTATTTGTGTCACCTGATAGGAAAACACCCAAAAAGAAGACCTCAAAATTGCTTCTATGGCAAATACTTCTGCAAATTTCATGTTATGGACTTTTAAAACATTATATCTCTCAACAAACAGTTTTTGAAACAAAAATTGGAATATACAAGGGAGGTAAATAAAGTAAGAAAGGTATACAAAATACTTCGGGATTTTCTGTGGTTGTCTTGAATATACATCTGATAATGCACTTTGAGAACAGTCAAGAGGTTTAGTTAGTTTGACACAGGTTTATCCTTTGGAAATTTATTATGACTCATAAATGAGTGAAATTGTATTTTGTTATTCTTCTGCTATGAATTACAAGCCTGGTAGAAATCCACCTTAAATTTTGAACTCTGAATAACCTTCTTATCTGTTTGAAAAATGGCTGTCTTGCTGGAGAGAATATTAGAAACCAATCTTAAAGAATTAATAGGAATGTGCTTTTGAAACTTTTGTAAATAAGTTCAGGTCAGTTATTTGTGGGACCATATCACTCTTTCCTTAAATATGTTTTTACATCTGTCAGTTCATTCAACTTATTACAAATCCTAACAACTTGCACCAATTATATCCAAAATATATTATATTCTCTCTGCCTCTCCTCCCC
>JAOQGH010000001.1:206419821-206438186 GCA_025769975.1 Gallinago jamesoni | reverse complement strand
TTTTTTTTCCCCCCCCCCCCCCGCAGACGTCCGCCGCTCGGCCGTGGGGCTGGGGCTGTGGGGGGTGGCCCTGGGGACGTGGGTCGGGGTCTTCCAGAGCCAAAGGGGGAGTTGGGGGGCTCTGGGGGACGCCTTGGCCTTCACCCTCCCCCTGGGCACCCCCTAGTTTTCCCCCCCCCCCTTAAAAAATGTGCCAGAAGAATATTTTTGCACTATTTTACTTGTGAGATTCAGTGAACATACAAGCCGATGTGATTTGTGTTGATCTCATGAGCAGAAAATGATCAAACATTTGAAAGATGACATCACTTTGCATTAATTCTTTAGCAAACAATTTCAAACCCTTGCTTTCTTAACTCAATTTTGTGTTCACAAGTGTCTCAAGAGTAGAAAGTGGACCCCTTTTTCAACTAAAAGTTGATGGATTACTATAAATGGTCAACTACTTTATATTTAATTAGTCTGGTCCTTCGTCCAATAAAGTAGTAAAAGTTTAATTGAATTATTCATGATCAGACTCACACTGTGGCTAAAAATATATTCACTGGTTGTATGGTGAAAGTTAAAGATGATGTTTGTTTCTTTGCACTGTGAATGTCTCATTGACGCGACACTTTTGCACACCAAGCTCACATGCTGCTAGGAGTTGTGCAAGCGCAGAACTAAAGGTGGCTTTGCTCTAAAGACTGTAAAATATGACTGCAGAGTCCAGTCTGCATGATTTAGATGTCCAAAATGGACACAACAACCCTGAAATTTCAAGAAGCTGGCCTGGTATGTTCCTAATTGAAAGAAAAGGCAACCTAGTCCTGCACAATATGCTCCTATACACTAAAAGAGAGAGGCAAAGTCCTCTGAAACACTGAAGCAAACTCTCCAGCCCGTATGTTTCACTGATCCTCTTTTTTTTTGGTATGGACTGAAGAGGGAAGGTTGATGATGTTTCTGGAGGCAACGCAGGAGCTCACTGTTCCACCAGAAGTACAAGTCAACATGTCCTTGTCACCTAGCCAGACAGCAGTGTGACAACAATTCTTTCCTTTTTTGGCGGCGTGGAGGGTCAGGAAGGCCAGAGTCAAAGGACACCATGAAGAGCAGGAGGGTGTCCTCTCAATGGCAATAAAGTTTCCAGGTGAGGGGAGATGAGGTTTTATTCCCCAATTAACTGTTTTTATGTTACAGCTGAAATATAAAACATGCACACACAAGGAAAATGGGACTTGACAACATGACAGGCAATACTGTATTCTCAGTGCTCCAGTGATTTAATCGTTATTGAGTTTTGGGTGCTTCATGATATTGAAGAGGTTTAAAGAGAATAAGGCAATGAGCTTGAAGAAATCTATGAAGCACTTCTCCCAGGTGTAACAGAGCACACCAAAGTGCCTATTTAAAAATGTAACAAGCAGGTGAAGGAGGGTGACATCACAGGCTGATCAGAAGTGAAATTGATATTTCAGGATGCAGTCACAGATGATAGAATAGGTGAGGTAAAGCTGCTAAAAGCCTTGGAAGGGAAAACAAGTGAAAGTGAAAAGAACTTTGGTAGGGAGCCAGTGGAAAGATGTACATAACTGCATCTTTAACTGTAAAAACAAATAATCCAACTTACTTTAGTGGAATTATCTTAAGTAAACATATCCATAAATACTTTGCTAATTTGGAGCTACAGGGAGTAGGTACCTGGTGCACCCTGGGTTGCTGGGAAGAAAAATTGTAAAAAAATAAGAACACAGTGGTTCCTTTTTTAATTTGTTAGCATTAGTTACAGAACATCTATTAGTGCTTAGAACAGAGATTTCCAAATTCTGCTGCAGAATATATTCTTTTGCATCTCTAAAAGGCCAGCTGTCCTTCCAGAATCTCTCTGCATGTGATAAGCAGGAAAGGACTCTTACTGGAAAATGTCAGCCTTTCTAAATCTCTGCGATGCCAGAGAGGAAGAGATACATTTAGCTATGATAGATATATGTCTGCATTAATAACCAGCATCTTTGCTGAGGACACTCCCTTGAGGATGCTATGTCCACATCAATGAGATGCCCTCAGACTAAGATGCATTATCTTGGCAGCTGTTCTGAAGTGAAACTCAGAAAATCTGAGATGGTGATGCCTGCCAATACATATTAACAAAGAACAGAATAAAGGGATATGCAACCACAAAAGCTGAACTCAAATAACAGAGAGATTTGACAGATCCAGTAATGCAAAGCAGCTCATTCTGTGTGAAGGCTGAAAGTGTGTCCTGAATTTATTTTGTGGTCTATTATTCTAGAGCTTTTGCTGCTAAGGAGTCAAGTGATTAGTAAAGTCTACAGGGACTGAGTAATCTAGACTTTTATATTCCAGAATTGATTGTCTCTTTTATTAAGTGGTTTTACATGACTTTTAACAACTTTGTTTTTCTGGGATTCTATAGGATGTGTGTGAAACAGCTTTAAAACTTATCTATAGGTTGTACTGGCTTTTAAAATCATAGTGCATAGTTAAAAAATGCTTTCTTTGCTTTAAATGCAAAGCATCATGCCTGTTCTTACAGATACATACAAACATGTCTGGAAACAGTCATCCATTTTTAGATTGAACTGGTTTGTAGCTATGACCAAGGAAAAAATATTTTATGATTCCTATGTGGACAACCATAAAACAATGTAAATCAATATGAGGTGGTCACAGCGTTGGGAAAGGGAGGAGGAAGGATATGTTCTGCCTGTCTCATGGTGCAGAAGAAGCTTTAGAACATAATCATTGAGCTAGTCAACATTAATGTTCAGTGATTTCATAAATTCCCAGTAGACCCCATACAATAAGGTAGCAAACGCTGGTTTCAACAGATTTACAACATGAAATTAATGCGGAGAACATGATAAATTCAGGTGCGTTATCTACTGTTCTATACTCATGTGTGTACTTATGCATTTATAATTCTACCAGACTCTTACCTCTACTCTTAGACTCTTACTAAGCAGTGTTCGGTCTTACTAAGTGAAATTTTAGCTTGTATTTTCATATTAAACCCACTGATGAAGACTGAAGTGAAGCTTAATTTTGCCTGTGTCATACAAAAAATCCACACAAAATCCTGCTCTGCAGAGGAATGTGGTACAACTTGGGTCACATCATGCAGGGGATAAGGGTTGGAAAAAAAAAAAGAATTTGGAGGAAGGGTCTCACATGTTATGAATTTATACTGAAATATCTAATTCTGGATTTCTGCAAGACAGTTAGATCTTTTGGAGGGTCCAAAAACCTGCTGCAGTACCATAAACTGAAACAGTAATTTTCGTCACATAAGAGTTCCTAGAAATGTTCTTCTGTCTCAGTTTACCTGGACCAGGAAATTATTCCAATAATGGGTTTATTTGCTTTGTGGTTATTAGTTACCTCTGGTACTTGTGGTTTTATTTATAATTTTAGAGTGCTCTGGTATGTTGGGATTAAACCATGGGGTGATATTAAAAGTATAACAAACTTCAATTTTACAATGTATAATGGTATGTTGCAAGATAATAATGTTTTTAAAAACTGCTTTGTATACAAGGTAATGGTTCGAACTGGATATACAGCATCTTCCTTGAAACTAAGTAGTTTTTTGGAAGATACAAAGAAAGTACTCAGGCATTCTGAGACATTTGGTATGTTAATGGAGTCTGTGCATGACTTCTGACAGCTTCTCAGATTGTTTTCCGTCACATCTGGCAATTTCTCATGTTGTGTCCAACAGTTTCTCCCAGCCTATTCAGTTAGCTAAACCTCAGGCTAGTCACTGATCTGCACAATATAAAGAGAAAAAAACCCCCAAACCCAGAATTTAAATTGAATATTTCTGTCCCACGTCTACTGAAACTCTGTCCAGTTATGTGAAGAATAGAGAATTGAAAGTAATGTATAAGGAAGAAGATTTAGCTAGCTGAAATTTTAAGGCAATGATTGTTTAATTACTACAAATGAGCGAATTCCAGCTATGTGATGAACTGTTAGGCTGTCATCCAAGTGGTATGTTCACTGATCATACCATTTTTCAACATAATTCATGTTTTTGTAATGAAATAAGTAAACAAATTGGAGTATTAAGCAATACAAAATGGTGTCTGTATTCTCTTCAAGTTTAAGTGATTCTGTTTCAGTTACGTACCTAGGGGCTAATTAGTTAAACTGATAGAATTGTAGAATGAAAGAATGATGGAATACTTGGAAGGGAGCTTTAGAGATCATCTAGTCCAGCCCCTCTGCCATTGGCGGGGACACCTCCCAGTAGACCAGGTTGCTCAAAGTACCTGACCCTGAACACCTCCAAGGATGGGGCATCCCCAACTTCTCTGAGCGATCTGTTCCAGTGTCTCACCACCCTCACAATAAAGAATTTCTCTCTTATGTCTAATCTCAACCTTCTGTCAGTTTAAATCCACTGTTCTTTGCCCTGTCACTACAACCCCTGGTAAAAAGTTTCTCTCTGTCTTTCTTATAAGCCCCCTTTAGGGTCACAATAAGGTCTCCCTGGAACCTTGTCTTCTCCAGGTTGGACAATCGCAACTCTCTTGGCATTCCTATTGTTATTGCCAAGTACTACAAAATATTCATTATCCAGTTAAGAAAAGTTTTCCCTTTGTCATCAAATTGACTGAGTTTCCATATATATTAATTTGTGCTTAGAGGTGGGACATGTTTTCAGGGGAGATTTTTAAAGATGCTACAGTTAGCTCTCCCATTTCCACCTCACATCTATGACCCAGTCTCACAAAAAATTTTAGCAAGAATTTTACTATTGACATGATATAACAGAGACCCAAATGTTTTCATAAATGCTTAAGGAATGTAGTATTTCAGTAACATTTTTTTTGTGTGTTAATATGGCCAAATCTCAGGACAAAAAAAATCTTGCTGTCAAGTGTTCTGTCTGCAAGCCTATTTTCAGATAGTGTCTCTGGTTTTCTCCTCCTAAAACAAGTACAGAGCTAGAGAATGCATGCTGAAGCATGTGTTTTCAGCAGTTCCTGTTGGATTAGCCCTTAGGCTCTTTTTCAGGCATATCTTTTTCCTCTGTTGTATTGCAAAACAACTTAGTTTCATATGCATTACATAACTAATCAATTGATTAAATATTTAAGGTTTATTGTAATGGATATTTTGGAATGGTCCTTGAGGATCACCTGTGTCTCACCTGAATAATGAGCAGAACTTAAGCATTTATTATTTTCAGTTTTCTGAAACCGTAATGCTTTTCTTGGTGCTCTCTAACTAGAATAACCACATGCACCTCCGTTTTTGCTTAACTCCATCTTCTCTGATGAATATTAATGACCAGACCTTTACTTCATACAAACCCATAAGGCAGCAGAGTTGGAGATGCAAGGATTTCCTGCTTAATTAGGAGGTCAAATGGTGCTTTACACCTGCTAAAAATACAAAATACCATGTTGCACTGTCTTTGATGTTACATTTATGTAGCTTGTGTGCGTGATCATTCTCAAAGATTTCTCCAACTTTCAGTAAAGCCCTGACAGATAGCAGATCAGAGCAAAGATCTGGGAAGCAATGGACTGTGACAGTGTCTGTACTCTCTTAATAGCTTAGAGAAAGAGTTTTGAGCATTTACTTAATCATATTTTGTCTCAGGTTCCAAAGCAGTGAGCATGAGAAAAAATTAACATTCATTTTTAACTAACACTTAGAGATGCTTGGGTGACTCATTCAATGTAAGTGAAAGTTATTACTACTAATTATTATGAATTTGGGGAAATAGATTTAGTATTGTTTTCTTCATGGTTTAATTAGTTCAGTTCCTCTATTTCTCAAGCGTTATTTTTTTCCTCTATGAGTCTGAGTTATTCTTGTTTCATTTTAAGAACATTCTAATTTTATTCTGATAATTTTACTCAGCTTTATTGAGGTTCCTTTTAGAGTTCTGTTGATGCTCATAGCGGCATCAGTAAGGACCAAAGGTTCTTGAGGAACATTAAATAAATGGAGTTGGACAAAACCCCATTAACTTTTCAACCCAAATAAAAATGCAAGTCCTCGTGGGATTGATTCTATTTATAGTCTGCTCAGAATAAAAATGAACTTTTTTATGGCCCACAGAAGTGATAGTTTGGAATACCTCGACTCAGTTCCTCTGTGTGGACTAGACTGGAGGCTGCATTATTTAGATGGAGAATTGCTAACCAATGCTAATGTTAATAAAAAACTTGGACATCAAATCAAGGACAGGAAGAGCAAGACACTGTGTGATGCGTTCAGTGGTGGCATTCACTCATCTAATCAAAAGTCTACAATATAATGTCTGAATTTATAAGAGGTAAACCCTAGCTCAGCAGGTTACAAGGGTCTCATTGTTTTTGGTACTTTAGGAAGCTGATGAGTCTGGGTGGCAGAAGGCTGCTTTTTTCTCCCCAGGTACTACATGAAGGGTACTACTTTGCCTTAGGACAACTGCTTTGGATGTCCTCTGTTCCTTTCCTCCCAACACCACAAATAGCAAATAGAAGTTCCAGTAGCAAATAAAACTTCCCGTAGCTATGAACAATTTCTTCCACCTTTCCATTACCTGACTTCCAGCTATTTAAACTCTGGAAGTTGGATGCCTCATCCCTGGAAGTGTTCTAAACCAGATTGGACAGGACTTTGAGTAACCTGGTGTAGTAGAAGGTGTCCCTGTACGTCACAGAGGGAGGAGAACTAGATGATTTTTAACCATTCTATGATTCCATCATTCTGTGATTCTTGACAAGCAGTGTTCATGTAGAATACAGAAAGTTCAGTGATTTCCCCTAGTTCTTCAAGGTTTCCATTGCAGTACTGAGAAGTAAGCAAAAATCAGACACACTCCATACCCACAGCAAAATCACTTTCCCCCTGGTCTTCACAGACGACATGGTCAAAGGTACAGATTTCTTTTGTGTGTGGGGAGCAGAAGAGCCATTGAGAGGGATGAATTTTTTAAGTTTAAGATACTTCAGGGATAAGTAGGGGTAGTTGAAGAACAAAAATCTATGGAAGACTGGTTTCTGAAGACAGAACTGTGTGAAGAATCAGCTGAAGAGGCAGGAATGCTCACATTTGACAGTAATGTCACTGGATATCCTTCATGACACTACCTTTTGTCTGGCTATAAGAAATACATTTTAAACTGAGCAGTGGAAGTAAGCAGCATAGTTAGGAAGTAGTAGTACAACACACTGTACAGACTGGCAGCACACCTTCAAGGCAGCAACTGCATCTTATTTTGCTTTTCAGTCCATCCATCGGCACACTGTGGCCTTATTCTTTTCTGTTTTCAGGGTGGAATTCTGTAGTATAAATTCTGACTTCCAGACAAAACATTCATTTTTTCTTTTTGCTTCTCCCATCTCCTGCTGTTTTTCCTTTTTTTTTTTTTTCAACTAGTGCTTCTTCCTGTTGCATCATATTTTGAACACTTTCAGACTGAAATTTTTTTTCATTTGTATTCATAGCTTTTAGTACAATGGATCATGATCCTTGGATCCTAGCTTCTGTGCATTACAATGAAACAGATAATAATGAAAAAGATGTGAAAGACAACAAAGAGTGAATAGTGTCACTTTGGATTTCCTGAGCACTACCAAATTCTAGCTGCAACAGATGGTACTGACCACACTTTCACAGATAAAACAAAAAATCTTCCTCAAGTCTCTCAAATCTTTGTTTGTCCCCTTGTTATTCCCCTGCTAGTCAATTGCTGAGTTATTGCATGGTTATTTTCCACCGCAGCTCAGAATGCTAGAGGCACTTTGCTGTCTCCCCACGGTCATTAGTCCAGGTTCTGTGCCTTAGAGAAAGGTGCGTTCTCATGATGTCATTCTCAAGTGACAGTGTCCTACACAGCTTTGCAGGGACATCACCAGCAAGACTGTAGCAGACATCCTCCTGGTTATTACCTGAAAATCAGTTTTTCAGTTGTAGAACTTACCAGTAAATTGATTTTATTAGACCTTAGAGAAAGCAATAGCTCCCTGTATTTTTGCTGTTCTCAAAAAGAATTCTGAAGAAATTTGTAGCTGATTTTGTGGAAACAAAATTACACATTGTGTTTGGTATGAAACACAACAACAAGCTGATCATAGCAGGCCCTTTTCTCTTTGAAACCTTTGGATGCTGGAAAGCAGCTTGGAAATTTCATGGGAAAATTGAATTATATAATCTTTCTAAAAGAGGCTGAAAGGAGTCAGCCTTTGGTTTCAGAACAAGGTATTGTCACATAATAATGTATTGCAGTCAAAATGCAGATAGAAAAAATATTACTGGATACCCAAATAAATCTAATAAAGCATATAGTGCAATGGTGAAAAAGAAAAAAAAAAAGAGAAAATTAGAATTTACCTTTTTTGTTTCATACCCCACAAACAAAACCAGCAAAGACTGTTTTGATTGCAGAGTTTCAATCAGCATTTGCTGCTGTCTTATACTGAGAAAAAAATCAACATAACATCATTGAGCTTTATGCAGGAACCATACCCAAAACTAAAAAAAAAAAGTCATTAATACTGCAATAAATAACAAGTATAAACTGACAAATATGCATGAGTACACTCGCACACAAACGCACGTAGGGATACACCTGATCATTTGGAGGCCAGCAGTCATCGTTGCAGAAGTTTTCCACCTGCCAACCTTGTTAATGTTATTTTTACTTATGAACCTAATTTATACAGCTTATTGCAGCCTTTGGCTAAAATTACCCACATTATTCATGTACTTTTCAGAATTACAAATCATTTCACATGCTATGGGGGTAGGGAGCTATGCAAAGAAGCTCTTTCTATACATACCAACAAAACCCAGTGCAAATCTTCTCAAACATATTTATTGGAGAATTAAAGCTGTTTGCTTATAACAAATTGGAAATCTGTGGTGCAGAAATATTATGCATAACCTTGTAAATCAGATTAACTGGTGTTCCTTCTTTCATACAATAAATTCCATAGGGAGCATCTGTTCAAGGCAGTGCCTGATGACCTGGCACCAGATCAGAAAGCTTGTTGCTTTCTCCACTAATTTTGAAATCTGGTCCAAGTGGGAGCATCATTACTTAAACTCAAATCTATTTTACACTGAGATTAACATGCTGTGATACCTGCTCATTGTGGTCCATTAGTCCTTGTACCATTTGAGCAGTCAGCTGTGGTGTGTTCAGTGACTCGGTCTGCTTGGTTTGAAATGCTAATACATTTCATAACTTCAACATTCAACACTGTTGTGGCCTGGTTTTTAAGTAAACACCAGTACAGATGAAGAGGCAACTAAAAAAAGCAAAGATAAATCAGAGACGTTTATCACAAGAACTGACCTGTTTTTTAACTAGTATTTCTTTGAATTTGACAAGAGAAATATTCATTTATTTTGAAGACAATTTAAAGGCTATTGGAGAAATATCTGTTTAAGACTTGAGGCCAGTGAGGCACTGGAACAGGTTGACCAGAGACTTCCCATCCCTTGAAGTGTTCAAGGTCAGGTTGGATCAGCTTTCAGCAACCTGGTCTAGTGGGAGGTGTCTCAGCCAATGGCAGAGGGGTTGGAACGAAGTGATATTTAGGGTCCCTTCCAACCCAAACCATTTTATGATTCTATAACTGAGCATAAATAACTGTGGGGGCAAACCGCAAAGGAAAGCAATGTTGTTTTCATATCATAGAATAAAAATGGAAAATTTGCTTTAGGAATAACTGACTCATAGGAAAGATACAGGGTGACATTCTGTAAGGCACCTCAAATATGGAGGTGCTGTCTTTGTTTGTCCTTATGGTGAAGGTTTGTTTAAACTGCATAACATAATCTAGAAGTGGTTTTGTAATGATGAAGTCACCTGAAGGGAGAAATGTTTCACTGAGGCTTAGGACCTGGACCTAAGGACCATGGATATAAAGTCTTATGAAGGCAACAGGCACTAAGTCATACAGAAACAAGAAGATAATTTTTGACCTACCTTCTTATAATGAAAAATAATTAATCTGGAAGAGTTATCAGTCTACAGTAATGAAGTATTAGATAATATATATCAATGTTCCAACTAGTCACTAGTGGATGTTCATTTTCTTAATCGTGGTTGAAGAGTAAGAAAATTATTTTGTTTTCTTGGGAGAGGGTCTGCAAGGAAAATGTATAGCCAGAAAGAATCAATGTCTTTGTTCTAATTTTTGGAAATTACAGGTTGAGTAGTGTCTGTATTTCAGCAGTGTTTCAAATCAAACATTTGTATTTCCTGCACCACTAATGAAATCATCATCTTTGCATCAAACGCTTGCAAAAATTTCACATAACATTGAAATCCTAGTAGATGAGAACAACCTCAGCTGAAAGCTTTACCTGTTGACATTAACTTGTTGGAAAAACTGATCTGATACACTCCTTATCACACTCAATCACAAATAAGCAATACACTTATCAAATAATGGGGATTTCTCATATGATATCCTGTCTTCACACTCAAGATAGATGTGAAGATTGACCTAACCTTCTTTTTATTTTCATACCTAAATAATTTATTGTTTTTTACTCTAATGAAAAGTTCACTTGTTAAAAAATAACACTGGGATTTATTGAAGTTGCACAGGAACAGTAAAATCTAATTAGGTTTTAAATGTTTATAATAATTATGACTACATTCAGCTAAAATGGAGGAAAAAAGGTCCTTAGAAAACCAAGTATAACTAAACAGTTCGCAAAGGATTCCAATTCACTTAAAATTATTGAGTCTGTTTGCCACTGATAACTCTTCGATGACTTCTAGTTTGAAGATCTGCTTTTCCTTTGGCTTAAGGCTGAAGCAAGTGATCATAATATAATTAACAATGGGTTTAGCTGTAACTGCAATGGTGAAAGCAATACCAGCCACTCCAAGAAAATTCCCTTAAATGTTCAGGGCTGATTGGGCCATTTAAAAGAAGGTAAAGGAAGTAGTCTCTTAATCATTGTTTACAAAATAGCCTTAGGAAGATTTTATTTTCTTAAATTTTCCCCTACAGCACAATCAGCCAGTGGAACCAAGCAAGCTTACAGAAACATGGCGGGAGAGATTTCCCAAAATAAGCAAAAATTTTCCAAATAACCCAGTTCTTTCATTTGAACCTGATAGTCTAAAATTTCCTAAATTTATATTGGATTTGTTCTCTGGCTCAGTTTCCTACATTTAATTGGGAGATTAAATCATTTCCTTGATGAACCTCTCACTAAAGATGGAAATTTATTTTTAAGGGTGAGAAAAAATCTTTTTTGGTCCAAAAATACAATGCATATTTGGTACAAAAATACATTGCAAATTAAGAAGATTTCCCCTGTGAGGAAAGAGAGGGAGGATTTTGGAATTAAATTAGCAAATAAAAAAGGCAGAGGTATTCCCATTTTAGTCAGTAGTTTAGTCAGGTCAAGGTACTCAACTGGCAAGCAGCAGATCTGGGCTTCAACTCTCTCTTCTCTTCCCAAGGAGATATAAACCCAAAATCTTGAGATTTATAAACCCAGACTTGAGACATTTATAATTTAGAAGAATGCCCTGACCACAGGGTGAGAGGCTCTGGGTTGTGGTGTACTTATCATTTCCTGATTGTCTTTCGTTTTGGTAGGAACACAGCTGTCTGATTCTGGAGGAATAACCACAAGCTAAAGACTTATTCCCCTAATGTGTTGAAAAACAGTTTTAGAGAAGGACTTGGAGGGTACTGGTGGATAAAATATTGGACAAGCCAGCAATGTACCCAGAAAAGCAATCATATCATGAGCTGCATCAAAAGAAGTGAGGCCTGCAGTGGAGGGAGGTGATTCTGCCCCTCTACTCAACCCTGGTGAAACCCCACCTGGGAACTCTGTCCAGCTCTGGGGTCTCAGCACAGGAAAGAAATGGACCTGTTGGAGTGGGTCCAGAGGAGGGCCACAAAAATAATCAGAGGGATGGAACACCTCTCTTCTGACGAAGTCCTGGAAGCTGGGATTGTTCAGCCTGGAGAAGAGAAGGCTCTGGCTCCAGGGAGACCGTATTGCAGTCTTTCAATATATAAGAAAGATGGAAAGAGACTTTTTAATAACAACTTTAGCAATAGGAGATAGCAATAGCATTGCTTTTAAACTGAAGCAGGGTAGGTTTAGATTGGACATAAGAAAGAAATTTTTTACAAAGAGAGTGCTGAGACACTGAAACAGGTTGCCCAGAAAAGCGGTGGATGCCCGATCATCTGAAGTGTTCAAGGTCAGGTTGAATGGGATTTTGAGGAACCTGTTCTCAAAGAAGAACAAGAGAGGGTACAGCAGAGGGCTACAAAGATGATTAGGAGCCTAAAACATCTATCTTATGAGGAGAGGCTGAGGGACTTGGATCTTTTTAGTCTGGACAAGAGAGGACTGAGGGGACATCTGATCAAACCTTATAAATACTTAAAGGGAGGGTGTCAAGAGGATAGGGCTGGTCTTTATTCAGTAGTGTCCAGGGACAGGACAAGAGGAAATGGGCACAAACTTGAACATAAGAAGTTCCACCTAAACATGACAAGGAACTTCTTTACTTTGAGGGTGGCAGAGCACTGGAAGAGGCTGTCCAGAGAGGTGGTGGAGGTGGTGGAGTCTCCTTCTCTGGAGACATTCAAAACCCACCTGGACACATTCCTGTGCAACCTGCTCTAGGTGGACCTCCTTTGGCAGGGGGTTGGATTAGATGATCTCCAGAGGTCCCTTCCAATCCTATATCATTCTGTGATAATGTGATTTTGTGATTCTGTTCTAGTTGAAGCTGTCCTTGCCTATGCCAGAGAGGTTGGACTAGATGGTCTTTGAAGGTGTCTTCCAGCCATTCCATGATTCTATGATTCCATGATGTAGCATGTTTTGGGTGTGTATTTTTTGATATCTGAAAATAAGGCAACTAACCAAACCCAATTATACACTCTACAACTCTAGTCAACTCATTTAGAAAAAAAAACATGCAAGGTAGATAGATGTACCACCACCTGCAGCTGCTGGTTCTACTCCATTTGCTACAGATGGAACACAAATATTGCCCAAGAGGATGGCTGGGTAAGGATCTCAACTAGCAAGTGCTATAGGGGACAATCCATCTATGCTTCCTTTATAAGTAGTCAGTTATCTGACATTTTGCAAATCCTTTTATTTCATGTGACTTTATTTCCAGTCTCAACCTTTGTTTTTCTTGTCTAACTAGAATTATCTATTTTAGTGAAGGGAGTCTCTTACTGCGTCTTTGTGTCATGTCTCATGGTGAGGCCAAGACCTTAGCTGGGGTCTCCAAGCAATATTTAGTACCAGTTGTATTCATAATAATAGTAACTAAAGTTACACAGTAGAAGGATGTAAATACATAACACAAAATTGCTTTATCAACAAAGTTAATAGTAAAAAATTTCCCCCCATTCCTTTTTAATATCCTCTTTCCATGTCTGTGTGCCTCCTTTGTTCTTTTGCTTATTGCCTCATATTAACACTACATTTTACAGTGCACCATGGTCAGACTATTCTGAAAATTGATTTCTGCTGTAGTGTGGCTTCATTTTTATGACCTCCATTAATATCTGAAATCAACGCAACGTGATGAATGTGTATTTAATGAATGTAACTGGCTTTCCCAGTCAGCCCTGAGCCTTGAACCTGACAGAAGTGCAAATAAAATTTAACCTGGGGCTAAAATCCTGAAGAATGTTGTCATTTCTTTGTACACAGTACTTTAAAAAATTCCAAAGTCTAAGTATGATTTGGTTTTGGTTTGTTCCTTTATTATTTTTTATTTTATTTCTTTTTTCCCTCCTCCTGGCATTTAGCTGGGTGATTTTTATAAAAGTCACTTTAAAATGTTATTGTTGATGAACAACGTTACCAAATCCAGTATCAGGTGTTTAAACAGGTCTATGAGGTTTGCAAGAGTCTTGTGAATTAGTGGTTTTGAAAAAGTAAAAAGGACAATGGACCTCTGAGGAAGCTTTATGTATGGGCAGAGAAAAAAAAACTTTGATATTGGCAGTCTATTCAATGCCTCTTCTTTCTCTGTGCTCCTTAGTTACAGTTCAAATTAAATTAAGCGCAGGCAAGTTTAGATTTCATATTCATTTGTAAAAACACATAAGGGAGGGAAATCCTCTTGTCACAGTCTTTTAAACCTAATTGTGACCTTTGAGTGTAGCTCTAAAAGGGATAGCATTAGATATATTTCTAGCTGCCTTAAAAGTTTATGCCTATTCTGAAATGAAGGTAAAAAAATGTTCAGACATTGATGGGAATCAAAGTTCTAATGATTTGTGTTTTTAAAATTCCATCTCTGAAGAAAAAATAAAATGTTTTGATTCATTAAAAATGATAATTATTTAAAGAAAAGGACTATAAACCATTAAAATATTTTCCTTCAGTGTTACAGTAATGTTTTGGGTTTAAGGGATTATTTTGTTTTGCTTAATTTGTACTTTATTATAGTATATCTGATTTCAGCTATCTTGAAATATAATTTTTACTTTAAAACACAAAATAAATTTACCTGAAATATGCATCAAATACTATAGTGCTCAATAAAATCTATATTCTATCATTTTGGTTTAAAGGAAATTAACCAATGTAAGACAGGCTGACATTTCAGAGGCAATTAGATAAACCTTCCCTATTAAAAATTATGTAAAAGTTAATATATGGTAAAAAGTATAGCGATTGTTTTTTAAAACTGTTTAATTTAGGCACTTTTGCAAATTATTTAAGTAGTGTCCTTTACTTTTACCATTTTTTCTTAAAGTACTATTACCAGTCATGACATTAATATTATAATTATTCCAGATCTAGGAGTACTTATGACTACTCAAGCTGTGATCTTATCAAGATACCACAAAAATGTTAAACCAAAACTTAGTCCTTAATTCAGATATTTTAAGGCATTTTCCATATAATTTGTGGTTTATTTCATGTTAATTTTAAGCTTACAAATTTTCTTTTTCCTTTCCTGCTAGTAGGTACCACAATTGTTTTCCAAATGATTTGAATATTTAAAATATTTGCATTTGTATCTTACAGTTTTAGGAAAAGGAGGGCATTTTATTCCCTGAATTTTTATTCCTATACTTAACATATCAGCTTCCGTGACAACTTCTGGCATGTTATGGGTGAATATCCTGCTTTCTCATATTTTGTATCTGACAAGAGCCTACATGTGTACAATTAAAAGTTTTGTAGATACAATCAGTTCAAAAAGTGTTCTGGGGAGATTACTTGATCACAAAAGTAAGCACTGAGGATCAACTATAGGGAGAATCAAAACAAAAATATAATTTTAAAAAAAAATGGGCAAGTATGACCAGAAAAGATTAAGACAACCCATCCCACATTACCTTTTGATGTGGTACATAGGCCAACGACACTGGAAATACAGTTGACATACTCCTCAGTCAGAGAGAACCAAGATTGCGCTTCTAATATCTTTTCTGAGGGTCCTAATGACACAATATTAGTTTAGGGAATAAAGATCAAGTAATTAGGGTGTGGATTTTTTTCTATAGGAAAAAAATTCAGAAAAACAAACTTTCTTGCAAACTGTTTGGGGTGACAGAAAGAACTTCTTTTCCTGAATTAAAAAACAATAAAACAAAATACAAAGAGACAAGTTGTTTACATATTTGCTTATAGACTCATAGAATGGCTTGAGGTGGAAGGAACCTAAAAGATCATTGAGTTCCAACCCCCTGCCATGGGCAGGGACACCTCCCACTAGAGCAGGTTGCTCAAAGCCCCATCCAGCCTGGCCTTGAATACTTCCAGGGAAGGGGCATCCACAGCTTCTCTGGGCAACCTGTTCCTGTGTCTCACCATCCTCATAGGAAAAAAATTTCTTCCTAATATCTAATCTAAATCTCCCCTCTTTCTGTTTAATTACCGCTCAACCTATCGTTACAGTCTCTCATAACCAGTCCCTCTCCCTCCGCTTAATTATGTCTCGTTGCAAAATTATGACTTTTCTGTTTGCTTTGTCTATTGCCTTTTTCATTATCCTTATATTCATTCCAGAATTTCTAGTTTTAGTATGACAAGATGATCCTGTTTCTTTTCCCAAATTTCTAGCCAAGTCAACAATATCTTTAGAAACCTTTGCAATGTTTCTCTACCCTGGCTGGCATCTTCAGCATTGTCCAGTTCAATGTCATTTGCAAGTTTTATTAATACTCTTTGCTCCCTCTTCAGATCATTAAGAAAGAAGCTTAATATGATAGATGACAGTGTTTAGAACATCAGATGAGGCCATCAACTCTGTACTTGAGCATCTCACAGTCAAAAAAGTTTTCAGGTCCTCTGATCATTTTGCCACCTGCTCTTTTGTCAAAAAGCTTCTAATCCATGTCCTTCCAGGAGACCAGTGTAGAGTAACTGCACATATTTTTAAATGTCCCTCAAGGCAATACCCATCTGCAGTGTTGATGTCTGTAAGCAATTTTCTGATGGCTTTGTTTTCCTTTCAACACCTAAGCAAACAATGGCAGTATGTAAAGCAACAGCAGTGCCCAAAGTGCGTTTCCTTTCCTGTCAATGATATCCTTGAATCTAAAAGGGCACTTGACAGGCAGATCCAGATAAATGAGCACAGACTGATCTTCCCGAATGCTATGAACACCCATTAATCTGCCATGCCAAGTGCCAATGTTGTTCTGCCAGTGCTGAAATTTACAATATAGTGCCAACTATACTATAGAATAAGTTCTCCTTTGCTCCATCCCTACCCCCAATGTTGGCATTCAGGTTATTTTTCACAAGAAATAACATTTGGTTGTGAAAAAATATGTCATGGCTCCTAAACATGGTGAAAGTAAGTATTATTCCAAGAGGGAATTAAGAGATATCATAACACTCCTGTAATTTTACTAACACAATGATGTAATAGGTATTCATGGTGTGGAGGACAGAAATGTCTTAATAGTTGTTTGATGGCCCACGTGAAACAGCCTGGCCATTTCAGTCCATGTCAAGATAGATTAATTTGTCCATTTGTTTTACTGCCTGAAGGCAGAACAGTTTGGGTTTTGTTCAGTACTGTTTTCTTTTCAGAAGATGAGTGTACTATAGAAATATTTTGCTACTCTGATACTGGATCAGTCAATCAGATACTATAGAAAAAAATAGTTAATAAAGCAATATATAAGATGTCAGGAATATGAGTTCAAAATTTCTCCCAACTGACTATTTATTCAACAATTTATGTATTTTCTTCTAGTTTATTTTCCAGTTTATTTTATCATGGATAACACAAACAACCCATCCACAACTTCTCTGGGCAACCTGTTCCAGAGCCTCACCACTCTCACAAGAGAGAATTTCTTCCAGGTATCTAATATAAACTCTCCTTTTTAAATTTAAAACCATTACCCCTCACCCTCTTGTTATGCTCCCTGATAAAAGAGCACCTCCCCATCTCTTCTGTAGGCCCCATTTAGGTACTGGAAGGTGTCTATAAGGTGTCCCTGGAGTGTTCTCTTCTCCAGGCTGAACAACCCCAACTCTCTCAGTCTGTCCTCCTAAGAGAGGTGCTCCAGCCCTCTGATCATCTTCCTGGTCTCCTCTAGATCTGTTACAACAGGTCCATGTTCTTCTTAGGTTGTGGTTCCAGATCTGGACACAGTACTCCATGTGGGGTCTCACCAGAATGGAGTAGAGGTGCAGAATCCCCTCTCTCGGCCTGATGGCTATGCTGCTGTTGATGCAGCCCAGGATGCAGTTGGCTTTCTGGACTGAAAGAGTTAGCTTATTGGGCTGCTTTTCTTCTGCAGTTTCTGCACCCTCTGAAGTTACAATTCAAAAACCACCCGTACCCCTAATATATTGGGGTGCTTTTTAAAAATATTATTCAAAGAAGTAATCTTTGTTACCCACCAAGAGGAAACAATTATTCAACATGTTACTAAAATGAGACCGTCTCTAAGGAAGTAGTTAGTCACACAGCATCAGCCTTCTCATCCTACACCCTATACTTTAAGAATTATTAATATGCCCCCAGAAACTTCATATTATCCCTTTCAAAATCTTTTGACAAGCACTCCTGGGAAATGCAGTCATAGATCTGTTACTACTCTAAATATTCATGGATTCCTTGGATCAGGAAGGTCACGAAACACACCCTTGTCCCAAATGAATGTTCTGAATATGATTTTGCCAAATCAGTTAAAATGAAATTAAGGTGCTCTCTTTGGAATAGCTTTGCCATCATCTATAGTTACTGTGGGAAATATTTGGTGTTATTATTAAGAGAGGTGTTAGAAAAACAGAGTGTTATTGCTATAATAACCATGATGTTTATGATAATAACTGTTTGGGGTCTGGAGAATAAGTCTTATGAGGAGAGGCTGAGGGAGCTGGGGTTATTCAGCCTGGAGAAGAGGAGGCTGAGG
>JAOQGH010000001.1:206401948-206412982 GCA_025769975.1 Gallinago jamesoni | reverse complement strand
CCACCCCCTAAGGAGAAGAGAGGAGAGGAAGATGTAAAAAAAGAGATTTATGAGTTTAGAAAAAAACTAAACTACTTTAATGAAAATATAAATAAATAATGAAATAATAGATAATAATAAGAAAAGACAAAAAGGGGAAAAAAAGTATGCAGTATATACAAAATCGTATCAAGCTCTCAGGATGATCATCATGTCACCAGCAGGCACAGAGGAAAGTCTCAGGCTGGAGTCGGTGATGGACAGGAGACAGATTCTGGATCTGGAATCAGGAATGCTCGGATCAGGATCAAAGGCAGACGAACAGACAGGGTCTTCCTTGGATGTCGGCCATTGAAGGAAGAGAGTTGACCCTTTGATCCCTCAGCTTTTATACTGAGCATGTTGTGGATGGGATGGTATACTGTGTTGGTCAGTTTTGGGTCACCTGTCCTGTCCACTCCTCCCTACAGGTGGGACCCGTCTACGGTTTTCCGCTTCCGACCCTCCAATGGGGCAAATAACAAATTTGCCTGACCTTGGTTGTCATAGCGATAAGTATAAGCAAGGGCCTGTCTGCATACCATTCCTTGGTATAATCAGGTCTTATCACTGTAAGGCTAAACAGTTTCTGAACAATATGTTGTTAATTTCAGAGTTTAGTTCATTAGAAGAGGCCCAGCTAAAAAAGTAAAATTACTGAACGGAAGATTAGTTCTGTTTTACCTCAAACCAAGACAACAGGTTTTCCACAGAAATAAAGAACACAGAGGAAATTCATCCTACTAAGTGGTGCAAAGTAGTTTAGCAGAAAAGAATTTGGTTTTCCATCAAGGAGTGTTCATTATCCCCACAGTATAGCCCAAATTAAATATAGACACCTCAACAAACTTCTTGCACAACAGGGGAATCCACTATGAATAATTAATTTAGTAGAATTTAATCAGTAGTGATCATGACAAGAGCCCCACTGGTGTATTCATATGAAAGTCTTGAAACAAAGCTGTCTTCTGTTTTCATCAAATCTCCCTTGAGCTCAAGCCATACAGCTATAGTTTTCCCAGTTGGAGAACTCGGTCATTCTTAGATTTGGATTGCCGGGATGGTTTTCTTTCAAATGTTAAGAACGTAACACTTTGCTAAGTGGCCTTGGTAGTCTAATATGTTTCCTCCCATTTTGGATGACGCATTACTTTCTGTATGGTTTCACAAAATCTCCCTGTCTTGATATGTGATGAGACCATGACGTTTGTGCCAGAGCAACTTTTATTTTACTGGAAACGAGTTAATGCACTTCATGTTTGTTACAAGACCTACTATTTTTCAGTACTCTAATTAAACCCATTCTCAGCTTTATAGCAAGCCTCAGGGTACCAGTTTGTACGCTTGTAGCACTTTCAAACAAAGAGTGCAGTATCTGGAACATTGAAGAGAATCAGTTCTGTAAGTCAATTAGAGCTGGCCAGGAATTTTCCATTGACAGTTTTTTTTGATAGAAAATGAAGTCTTCAGACTTTCAATCTCTTTGAGATATACTATGGAATAGTTTTTCCTCAAACTTTCATCTTCTCTGGCAAAGTTTGATATGGTCTTTTTTTCCTTCTTATTTTCTGTTAGGAAAAGTGATACAGAATATTTCTTGTTGATCTAGATTGACCTAAATGAGAATAATTTTAAACTAAGTAGTATATTTCCTGCCAAACAGCCTAATTTTATTTTAGATGGCCTCAGGGTCTGGTGGGAATTAAATGTGACTGACCCCCATTTTTCCTTCATACTGACTTTGGAGGCTATAATACATCTTTCATGAAGCACCACGTTCTTGACCTCCAGCTGAACTGCTTCAGCATCTCACAGGAATCACTTGATGCTCATGTATCACTGGAAACACAGTTTGCTCTAAGAGCATGACACATGAGCAAGCACTGGGCACCTGATTTACAGCTCCCAAGAAGTATTGCAAAAATTTAAAAATCTTATGACATTTTGTCCAAACACAATTTGCATAGAAATGGATTTTCCATCAAGCCTAATCACAGCAGAAAGGAGAATGAAAGCCATATTAGCTAAGGAGTTCTGCATTCAGGTTGCCACTCTGGTTGGGTACCCTTTGGAAATTTCAAGGTCTCAGTAATTATTTCCTGATGTGAAATGAAGGTAATGGTGTTTCCTTTCTTCTGCTCTTTGTCTCTTTTGGCTATTGAGGTTCTAAGATCTTCAGACTGGGGACAGTGTTTTTCATATTCATCTAGGGTGCTGAGCTTATACAGCCTCTAACTTCTAGCACCAGAGCAACAACATTGATTCCTTGGGTGGTCAAGCTGAATATTTGGTGGCTCCAATGTCCAAGGTCACAAAACCAGTTGACAGCCCAAATTCAGTTGTCTGATTTTCACTGCTTCATATGCATTTTCACTGTCAGTGCTCTTACATACTCATAAACACGTTGGTAAAATAAAATATTTTCCTTACAGGCTAACAGAAATAGGTGAAGGATCAGCAGTTCCTTGTAACATCATTACTTTAACACTCTCAGTCTTATTAAATTATTGACTGTATTTCTTTGGAATATTACTGAGGGGTTAAGGCAATATTTTGGAGAAAGATTTCCTGCCTCAAAGACCTTTCTTATTTAAATGAGACATTAAACATATTTAGACAGCCAGATGGAGGAGGACAGGGAAGCAGAGAGACAATCCTGGTCAGGATGATTATCAGTAGCATCAGTACACCCACAGCTTAAGCAGTGTGACTTTTATGTAGGCCTGGCAGAGATTTTCTATGGTGAGACAGAATAAAGAACAATAAATTTATCTATCTGTTAATATTTATTACCAATTTATCGCCTTGGGGAAGAACAGAGTGAAAGAAAATATGAAGATTTTCCTGTTGAGTTGGTAGATAAAAAAGCCAACAGAGAAGTACACTTACTTCTTCTGTGATCTTGTGATCCCTGTACTGTTAATATTGAATTTTGCCTCTCATTCTCCAGAAGTTCTTTCTTCAAGAGAATAAATCTACTTTTCAGTATAATTAAAAAATATATACTTTTTCAGACTGCATTAGAAACAAAGTCATGTTGTTACAAGTCCTTGTTTTGATTTGCTGATATTTAGAATATTGCACCTAAAAATTTATTCTGAATATATATTTTTTTAAATTTTCGGAAATGAATCCCAGATCACTTGACCACTTTCAGTTGACTTAAGAGAATCAGAAGACATATATGCAGTTTATGCATATATTGTTGTACACATGGATCAGATTTCAGATTGGTTTCAGTAGAGGTGCAGGCTCCTAAATAGAAGTGAGGTTTCTATGAAAATTTGTTGGTTTTTGAAAAAAAGATTAATCAGTTGTCTGATTGATTTTTGTTAAGATTATTTTGTTAAGATTGAAACACTGATCTCTGCTCAGGTATGTTACATATTCTTTAAAATATTTGCTGTTTCCAAAGCAAGAAAAACTTCTGCAAATTTTAATATATGCATATGTGTTTCTGTTTGTATTTAGGAAACTATGGTGAAAGTGGAATGGAAGCTTTCAAAGATATGGCAGCCAAGGAAGGGATCTGCATTGCACATTCCTACAAGATCTATAGCAATGCTGGTGAGCAGAGCTTTGACAAGCTGCTGCGAAAGCTTCGGAGCCACCTGCCCAAGGCAAGAGTGGTTGCCTGCTTCTGTGAAGGCATGACTGTGAGAGGGCTCTTAATGGCTATGAGGCGTCTGGGACTCGCTGGAGAGTTTTTGCTGCTGGGCAGGTGAGTAATGCCATGCAATTGTAGCCAGCCTCTTTTCTGAGTACAGAAAAAAAAAAATAAGACAGTCCAGCCAAGCATACGTAAAGCACATACTCATGGTCTCTCCTACACAAACACATGTTTAGAAGATAGAAAGTAGCGTCAACCATGTCGTAGTGGCACATACTCTACAAAGATATGCATCATTCTCATGACATGCCAGGCAAACACAGGTCTACTTGCCCAATCTGAATGGCATTGTGTAGTGGAAGGCTGACACAAACATTTGATTTGTATCATCCATTTTGTTCACTGCAGTTAAAGTGCGTCACATAGAGCCTGAAGCTGCGCCTCATTTGAGTAACACAGTGTTAAGAATTGCTGAGGTGGCCGCTGGGGGGCTGTGAAATAAATCTTCGCAAAACAAAGTTTGTTAACCATCATATTTTCTTCCTGAGGCAATGTGCTTACCTTTGCCTACTGTCCTGAAGGGAATATATAGGCAATCCTTTCTCTTACACGGAGGTAGATTATATCAGTGGTTCCTTCCCTAACCATCAGAGGGAGAAAGGAAAACTCACTCAGATGTGTTCACCAAGCAGGAAAAGACCCTGAGCCAGTAAGCAGAGAAATAAAAGCTATTGATGGAAACCTAATAGGATCTTTGCATTTGCCATATATTTAGCAAGTGGGCGCTAAATAAGATGAGAAAAATGGTGTATTGACCACAAAATGGAGCATACCATGAGGCAGCTAATGTGGTCTGCTGCCTTTCCAGTGCATTATTAGAAGGCTGATCTGATGCTGTCCCAAGAATGAACCCTACAGGACCACAAAGAAAATGATATCAGTGAAGACAGCTGACCTGGTGAGACCCTCAGGGAAACTTGTAAGGACTGCAGCTCTGCTCAGCTGTATCAGAAGCTGGGATGCTGAGACTGTCCCACTGGTAGGACACCAGTCTCTATCCCAAGTCTGCCCTGTTGCACACAACTACCCTTGGGGAAAGGGGAAAGCAAACAGGCAACACCAGGGACTCCTGCCTCTGCCTTTACTCTTTGCTATCAGCCTACATTTTGGCAATTTCAGATGTGATTTTCTTAATCATTTTTCTGTCTTATAGTAACTGTGTCCACCTTTTCTTTCAAATATATTTTATCTGTAGACTCTTCCATGGATTATCTTGATCCTTGTCTGGACTAACACCCAAAGGGATCACAACCCTCAGGGTGAGGTTCACCTAAACATATTTAGATGTCTACAACATAGATACTTTTATCTGGGCTAGTCATCATGGTACCCTCTATAATTAATGGAGGAAAATGGGACATTCTTAGGTCCCTTGTTTGCGATGTGGACATTTCAAGTAGCTCAGAGAAATCATGTTCTAGAAGAGTACTTATATAAAGACTCTCTTGATGACTAGCTTATGTGGAAAAGCCTACTTGCTTTTAGAGTAAAGTTTAGTTCAGAACAAAGAGGAGAAAATGCCACCTCCGTTATCTGCAGCTGAATCTAGTACCACATGACCTTTTCTGTCTTCTTTTATCCTAAACACGGGAAGTTATCAGTCCTTTGCAGCAGCAGCAAAAATTAGAAGCATGTAAGCATTGTTTGCAAAAGACGTGTTGTCCCATATCTCCTCCAGACTCCAAATCATACTTAATTTTATGTGGGATTTGTTTATGTACCTCAGTGCTAAATTTAGCCCTCCAAGATGTGTCTGTTCAGGAACTGGTGATGGAGCAACACAGCTTAGCTCAAAAAAAAATAAGGTCTACAGAAAACCGGTTTTGATTTTTTTTCAGTGAAAAATACCTGTTTCTAGCTGCAGTGGGAACTGTCATGGATAATTATGAAAAATTTGTTATTTGGTATATGATTTTCATTCAGTAAATTGAAAGTGATAGCTTCTCTCGGAAGTTTAAACTGTAAACTCTTTGAAGTTAAAACAAAAATCCTTAATTCTACCAGACCAATTTATGCGTGTCCGTGCCTGTGGCAGTACTACACAATTTATTTGCGAAAAATGTAGCATGAATTGGAAGTGTTTACAAAGAAATAAAAAGAGAAGTGAAGGATTTTTTTTTCTATTTTTTTCTAATCATTAACAGAAATTCCAAGGTAACAGCTGAGAAATGGCTACGCAGACATAGTTTAACCTGTCCCCAGACAGTAGCTGCTGGGGACAGATGTAAACTAATTGCACTGACCTTCACCTAACCAGAGCATTCTTACGACTGGATCAGACAGCTGAAGACAGCTTAAGTGATGTTTTCTCTCTATAGATGGCTCTGCACTTGGGAGATCCCAAGGATCTAAGAACCTCCTATCTCCTTTCAATAGATTTGTTTCAGATTTCATATTAAAATCAGCTATAAACCAGAAATAAACCAACCAGTTTTGCCTACTGAGGAATTTTGTTTTGTTTCAAATTACCCTTAGTCAGGAAAGTGGACTGGTTTATGTCCCTGCAGCACAACAAGACTCATGTGCAGAGTGTGAGATGTCATGAAGCTGTTATTTAAGTTCCACAAAAATGTTCATTCTAACATAAATGTTCTCCTTCTGCTGTGGTATAATCTCTAGGTTTCTCAGCAGAGGTGAAAAAAAAAGAAAAAGAAAAAGAAGGAAACTTGCAGGAAGGCTTCTTGAAGGTAGATGGGATGCAAGAAAATAATACCATGGCCTGAGTTCCTGTAGGGATTTAAAAGTCCCTTTTCCAGAACCTTCATGTGTTTTGTGCTCTTGGTTTCATCTGTTTGGCTCTGTTGGTTATGAATATTTAACTACTGGTCCAGAGCTAGGCTGATTGGTTGGTTCTGCGGAAAACAGCATAAGGCACTGACCTGGGATGGAAGTAAAACCAGATCATACCCAGATCTTACAAACAGATTATATTTGGGACTTTTTTTGTGCGTCATTTATAAGGGGCAAAAGGCAAAAAAGCAAGATTTTGAAAATAACAGGTGGTTCAGAGCACTCAAAGGGGAAAAAACTACACCTGAAACAAAAGAACACTCATGCAACTAATTTCTTGTGTGAACATATGCAGGAAAATGGATTAGGGTACGATTTATACTTTCATTCATGCTCTGATCCTGGAATTGCTCTGGGCTGCCCATTCAACTGAGAAGGTTATGGGACGGAAGTGTAGGGAGAGTGCCTGTCAATGAAATGCGATGGGCTTACAAGGAAAACTTCATCTACTAATAGATACCTATTTGTTACCCCATAAATGTATTTTGCTTCCCCCTTGTTCTGTGAAGCAGAGAGATATTGTATTTTATTTCCAAATGCACAGAAAGAATTAAAGTCCCAAAGCCACACTTTAATAAAGTCTTCCCAAGCTTTATGTAAAACCACAAGAAATCAACATTTCCACTTCCTCTTAGTTGTTTTTGTTCCATTTCTGATTTGGGTTTACTGCTAATATTTCCAATCTGAAACCTTGCAAAAATACTTTTTTGCAAAAGATTTTTGGAGGGTATGGATTTCTCATAACACCTGTTTTATGCTCAGATAAAAAGAAAATGGAGTGGCCAAGGAGAGTATGTATCAAATAAACCACCCCGTAGAGCCCCAAGGGGAGGAGAAAAGATATCCTTCAATAAACACTCAACTCTTGATGTACTATGCAGTTCCTGAAATTGCATTGACTGCCTGTGATACAGATGAAAGATGGCAAGTCATTAGTGATTGTAGCCTTTCAGAGCTTTTTTTGATTCATGGAAACATTTTAAATGCTCAGCAAATATTTACCTCATGTACCTTGAGGAACTGGACTTAACTAAAAAGGCACGTGTGTGGACTTCCAAGTGTGAAAAAAATATTATTTTAACCTAACAGTTATTCAACTTAATCAAGATTAAGGACACCAGGCTTCACCTGTTTGTCCTTATTGCTTCTATCATCCATGGGTCATATGTCAGGAGATTTATCTTACAAGTAAAATTCAGTAGAGAATAAATAATACATTTGTATATCAGAATATATTTGGAACATATTTCAGACAGAAATATGGAGTATTAATTTTGTAGAGAAAACTGATCTGCTTGTAGGAGATTTTCATTTATTCCTCATTTTATGTCATAGTCATCCAATAGCTGAAATTTTGTTTCATATTATTTGTTCACCTTCATCCTCCTCTTGACTGCTAGTGTCTCATGATTGCACAAAACCTTTGTGAACATTCTCTTCAGTGATAATTTTATCTAAAACCCTTCATCTACAAGGATTCGAAAATGTGTCTCAGAATGACTAAATGTTACAGTGCCAGTTCACATGATTCTTCATAATAGAATAGAAACCATTAGCCATGACTGAAATTATGCACACTGACTACAACTGTCCTAAATAAAATGGGGTCAGAGAACAATGCTGCAGTACTGGATAATTTTATTATTTTTTTTTGCTCGCTGGTGTTACTTTATCCTATAGTAACTGATACTTTGGGATGGGATTCAGACATGGTGTTGGTGACAGCACTGTCAGGGGTGTTTACCAAGAAGCAGTTTTGACACAGATGCTCTGTTTTGGGGTAAAAGAGTGTTAAGATATATGGACACATGCCTTGCATGCCTTTTACCTCAAGATGGGAGAACTGTCCCTAGTTTGTTTTATTTAATAGGATTAAAGTAGCTATTATACAGGGCAAGAGACTGAATTTTTGCAAAGGATTTATGATTCTAAATGTATTGAAATAGGACTTTTCTTACCTTAAGGAGAGGAAAAGGAAAAGGAGAGACATATAGAGATAAAATGGCTTGGTCAACATCTCCAGCTTCCAAATGGCAATCCAGAGGCAGTATTGATATAGGAGGAATTACTGGAACTTCCATATGCTTCATGTTTCATTTTGTGTATACTGTGTCAGACTTACTTGGGTATTAACTACCTTGTTTGAGAAAAGAGAATTTAACTAAGATTATCTGGACCTCCTTTTGTATAAAATGAAAATATTAATCACAACTGGTAAAAAAGTCAACAGAAGTGGAAATGTTTCTTTAGGCTCTAGTACTGATTCTGATTTTCAGCTGTGCAGTTGGAAAAACATGGCCAAAATTTATCACTCTGATTTAATCTTCACATACCCTCAGATACTTATTCAGTCAAAGGTTTACAGAAATGTTATAAAATTGTGTATTGGTTACAATAGCTGCAAGAAAGGGATAGGAAATCTAGATCTACAGGGTGTCCCACAGAAGTTTCCGTGCTTCCTTGAAGCGCAGTCAGGACTTGGTGACTACATCCTTAAACACCCTTGCAAAGACCGAGAATCACATCCTGCATTTTCAGAATTCACTCTGTTCTGTGATAAGCGAAAGGCTGTACCTCAGGATAAGGGGAATCCTCTTGAGCACTGGCAAAGCATGTCCAGCTGCAGGTGGATAAAGGGAGAACACCAGTTCTAGCAGTGTCATGATCACAACCAATTGTCTGTTCAGCCCTGTTTCAGGGAGACTATATAGTTGTCTTCCTGTACTCGAAGGGGGTATACAGGAAAGATGGGGAGGGACTCTTTATCAGGAAGTGTAGTGATAGGAAAGGGGTTAATGGTTTTAAACTGAAAGAGTGGAGATTTAGATTAGATATTAGGAAGAAATTCCTGATTGTGAGAGTGGTGAGACACTGAAACACGTTGCCCAGAGAAGTCATGGATGTCCCATCCCTGGTGGTGTTCAGGCTGGATGGGGCTTTAAGCAACCTGGTCTGGTGGGAGGTGTCCCTGCCCACGGCAGGGGGGGTTGGAATTCAGTGATCTTTAAGGTCCCTTTCAGTTCTAGCCATTCTATGATTCTGTGAAGTGAGGCTCAGGAAGAGGGCAGAAGGCCCAGTGAAGCCCATTCTTGCCCATTCTTGTCCATTCTTCCCAGTACTGTGCATGTGTTCTCTAACTTTTACAAATCACCTCTCCTAATAAAAGATACCTGATTAGCTCCCAAGGAGATGGATTGGAGAAAATTGTTATTGATTCTGAGGCTCACAGCTGTTGTGGCAAAAAGAGCTACGTAGAAGGTGAGTAGTAGAGGTGAGGATAAGGAGGGAGATTGAAATGGGGAGAACCATTAGTTCCAGGAAGTCCCCAAAGCAATTTGGCTGATAGATAACTCAGCAATATATGAAGAAAATCTAGATAGTACCCAAAAAAAAGGCAAGTATTGCTGAAAGAAAATTAAAGCAAGATAGATGATCTGAGGGAAATGAGCTCTTTTCAATAATTTAAAAAGAGATCTTTCGTGAGATTGTAAAAGTGCCTGTTGGACAAAGATCTCACTGCAGAGAGTATAAAAATTTCCCTCCTGAAAGTATGCTGTGTGGTGTGGGTTAACATGCCTTTCTGTGTTTGTACAAGTCCAACTGGTGGAGAAATTCTTGTGAAATAAATGAGGATATAAAATTTTGCAGACCTGAAATACTCTGTAAATTAAATTTTGGTTATTTCTACTACTCTAGGGAAAATTAATCAGCTAAAATTCTTCTGTCTAGAATAGTTCTAACTGGGTAACCTTTGACAAAAATGTGGAAGCTAAATGTAATATAAGTGGCAGATCTCTTCCCCAGGGACAAAATTAGCAGGTGAAAAAATGCTTTCAGAGTACAATCACGCAACCCCAGCCTGTATGGGGAGTCTGCTCCCTTGTGGTTCATTCCATGGTAGAAGGGAGCCTGCTACAGCCTCACCTGAATGCTATTTCCTCTGAGGCAATTGTCTGCTGCCCACTCATTTATTTATCTCTCAGTTCCCTTGTTCAGACATCAATGTGTAGCCCAAGGAAACAGCAATCATATTATACTTAGTAATTAAATGCACTGCAATTAGCAGCATTAAGTCAGAATCTTCCTTGCCACCCAAAAGACATACAACTGAACAGTAAAATGGAAGTTTGCTTTTCTAGAGCTGTAAAAGAGATCAGGCAAGTGAAAAACTGACTTCCTCCTATCTCCAAACGATGTCCTTAGAGGTAAAGCAGACTAGGCGGTAGAGAATTTCTTAGTTTTGAAAAGTAGCTTTGTGGTCTCCATTTGCCTGGAAGCCATGTAGCTTAGAGACCCTCAAGGTGAGTAATAGGAGAATTAGGAGCAACAGTGAGCAACAGGAGCCCTCAGCTGTGTCCTGCTGCAGATGGAAACAATGGAGTGGCTGGCCAAGGCTGTTTGTAATAACTTTTCAATCTATGATATGAACAACAAAAGATTCAAGTGAGGTAAACATTTACATTGAAAGCAAGCCAGTCAAATTGATCTTTCTCTCTTTAGAATTCTTTTTTTCTTTTTTTTTTTTTTGGGGGGGGGGGGGGGGGGGGGGGAGGAGG
>JAOQGH010000001.1:206367572-206397865 GCA_025769975.1 Gallinago jamesoni | reverse complement strand
ACTATGTTACCTTCCATATCGAGGAGAGAGTGGAGGTTCTCCCGAGTCCTCCTCTTGCTATTAATATATTTATAGAAGTCCCTCAGCCTCACCTTGTTAAACAGATGTTCTAGGCCCCTAATCATCTTCCTTGCCCTAATTAGATAAGATTTCTTTTTATTGCAAAAGGACAAAACCATGAGATGGCCTACATAGCTGAAAAATAGTGAGGCAATCTCAAAGACAGCTCTATATTGCTAATAGACCCATACTTGCAGTTCTGCCAGAAATCAAATCTGCTAAGAAATTATGTCCTCTTCTGGGTGTATCTCTATTCTCTCACAAGTAATATACACTTCTGATTTTACTTTTCATTTTAAAGCTCTACTTTATCCAACAGCTTACTAAAATTCAGAATGAAAGAAGTCTATGGGTGGATCACTTAAGATTGTTCTCTTCAAATATATCTTCAGAAAGTGATAGGCAGTGCCCACAGAGAGTTTTCTGAAATAAGCCTATTTTGAGGATGAAAGAGACTCTTCCAAATCTAAAAAAAGAAACTAAAAATACTCTTGGAACAATGAAAACATTTTCCATTTAAGCTGGAGAAAAGATGAGATGCTTTCTTCTCAAAAATAAGAACTCAAGATGTGAAAAGAAATTAAGATCTTGAATTTCAACATTGTTATTCTGTCATCCTGCGTAGGTTACATAATAAAAGGTAACTATTTAAAACATTAAAACTAAGGCTGAAAATGTGATTCAGTATATATTCCTAGAAAGATTTAAAGGTAGTCTGAACAGTTTGAAAGCTAGTATTGTCCTTGAGATTTTCTGATCCTTAGAACAGCTATAGACTTTTGATTAATGAAATTGAGGGCCTAAAATGATCTCCATTAAATGCTTGGCATACATTTGCCCCCAAAAAACCCAAACCTATTTCTGCTCCTTTAAAATTAACATTGTGACAAATACAGGTTTGCTAGAAGGTACTGATTATCTGTGAAGATTGGTTTCCTTCCTATCATCTTTCTCTGTAATACGTGGGTATGTTATTTTCTGTTATTTCCTTTTTTGTCTTTTTTCTTTTCCTTTGCTTTATCTGCATCCTTCCAGAGTCTACGCTTAGGAATAGTGACTCGTTGCACACACACAAACCACACACACGTCTTGCTACAGATAAGGTATTTATGAGAGGGGAAGATCCAGGGCTTTGTAGCTCCCTGTTGCCAGCTCCTGGTAATGAGCATCTGTTCCAGATCATGTGGTCCAGAAACAGTCTCTTCTCTTGGAAAATCCCTCATCAATTCTGCTCACGTCTTATTTTCTGTGTCTCCCAGAGGTCCTTTGTGTAGATAAACATGAGAAAAGTGTGTGGCAGATACAGGGAAGAAAGTATTGGATCACAAGGATTCATTCATTTGTCCCAGCTTTGCGGATATTGTTACACGTTCTCCATGTTTTGATTAGAGAGGAAAGTGGGAAACAGAAAGGCAGAGATGCTTTCTCTAATTCCACATTTGAAATGATTTAAGAGTACCTAAAGCACCCTGAAGATCTGAACATAAAAACATTATCCATGTGGCAAAGATTTATACCAAAGAACTCGTCTCACTAACACTGCTGAGTGATTATGGAAGAATCTTACTTGGAGTAATGAAAACTTCTGATTTGCAAACTTGTGGTGTAATTCATTTTTCTATCAGTCTATTAAAATGACAAAGTAGCACACACAGCAGTGCATTTTCCCCTCACTACGGCTGAATTGATAGTTTCTAGCGAAGCCGTTGTGTCTCCAGAGGTTAGGGCTGAAGGCGACTGATAACATGGATGAAATACCAAAACTCTCTAAACCTCATTCTGGTGGGATTCAGTTCACTACTGCCTTGAAAAAACATTTTAAATCTTGGCAAGAAGATACTGCTTTCAGGAAGAGCAGTTAAAAAAGCTATGTACTATTTCAAGGAATAAGGCCCAAGCTGAATTCTGTCAATCTTATCCAATTAATTAGAAACACCGTAGTAACAGAATGGACTAAATGAACAGTATTTTAATTCAGAAGGCAAAGTTAATAAAATAAAATCTATATTTACTAAGAGGTCATATCCTTCAACCTTTATTCATGTTGATTAGTAACAATGAAGGAAATGGAGACTGGCTGAGATAAGTCATCTCTATCCTGGGAAAATGTATAGTTATAAAACATTGTGATTTAATACATGGTGGGGGGGTTGGAACTAGATGATCTTTAAGGTCCCTTCCAACCCAAACCATTCTATGATTCTATGATTTTAACCACTATGCTGTTAAATACTCTTTGTCTCTAAGTGCTGATTTGCACAAATCAATTAAGCTTGGATACTGATTCTTTTTAACCATGATTGTCTGAGCTGATTTTTAATATAGTTTTACTAATGCATGCCAAAAGGAAAACTATTCCTTGTATCCTACCAGTTAAAATCAAGTAGGTTAGACATGTTTCTGTTGGAACCATTTTCCAAACTCTACATGTGTTCAAAGGTTTCAGATTGTGGCAAAATCGGTTCACTTTTTATAGCCAAATGTGCATCACCTGGAGGTTGTCTGAGTAACAAAAAGTGCAAGTTAACCACCCAAAACCTAAATTTATCTGAGTTTTTCTGACATGATGAAAATTATACTGTAATGTATTGTCAGATCAACAATATCTTGAGGAGGATGACTGTCACAAAATGCAGGACTAAATGTGAGCCGTACACTTAATAGAGATTTTTGAGCAGTTAAGCAGAAGTAATGTACTAAAATGTGTTATGTAGTTACTTGGTCTGACCACAGCTATTTATAAAAACATCTAGAAACTCCTAGATAGAAGCGAATGTCCAAAAACCAAACCACTAACTGCAGGTTGGTTGTTTGGTTTTGTCAGTAGCTGATTATTTGAGATGCCCTTATCTAGGAGAGCAATCAATACACAGTTGTTTTTTCTGCTTGGAAAAAAAAAAAAAGCAAAGATAGTATCTTCCAAATCCATCATCTATTCGCCAAAACTTTTTAAAAGGTTTATGTATATTTTTTTCTGTTTACTATAAGATATATAACTGATATATGTAGCAATAATAAGAAAATAGCTAAATTACTTATGCAGCAATTGTTCTGTTAGGAATCTAATTACTTCTCACTGCTCCTTAAGTCCTTGTCATGGGGGATCTCCCAGTACAAGGGCTTGGGTAAAGGTAATTAGTGTTTTCTAATCATCTCCCCCCATTATTTTACACTACATTGAACTTAATATGCCAATTTCAACTACTGGCAATCAGAAGCTCCATGGCAGTCTGCTGTTTCATTCCGGTTGTGCTCTTGTAGCCAGAAGATGAAATGATTCATACTCCACATAGCATTAACTCCTCTCTCCCAACTGAAAAACAAAAAAAATACCCTGGGAACAACAGCAATGACAAATGGCAGCAAGTACCACAGAGCCTGCATTTTGCTCTACTACAGTAATTCAGTTGGGATTTGCAGAAAGACATATCCACAGGAACGCAGTCAAGGTGTTGCCAACTGAACAGCATAAACCACACATCTTTCTTCTGAGTTCTCCTCTGAAGTGCCCAGGAACCCACCCAGGGTCAGGATACAGATTGTAGAATCATAGAATGGTCCAGGCCGGAAGAGGCCTCCAAAGGTCATCTAATCTGGTCTACCCACAGTCAGCAGGGACACCCCGAACTAGACCAGATTGTCCAGGGCCTCGTCAAGCCTCACCTTGAATATCTCCAGGGAAGGGGCCTCAGCTAACTCCCTGGGCAACCTGTTCCAGTGCTCCACCACCCTCACAGTAAAGAACTTATTCCTGATATCCGATCTAAATCTGCCCTTTCCCAACTTAAATCCATTGCCCCTCGTCCTGTCACTGCAGGCCTTTGTAAACAGGCTCTCCCCAGTCTTCCTGTAGGCCCTCTCAGGTACTGGAAGGCTGCTATTAGGTCTCCCCAGAGCCTCCTCTTCTCCAGGCTGAACACCCCCAGCTCCCTCAGCCTGTCCTCATAGCAGAGGTGCTCCAACCCTCTGAGCATTTTGTGGCCCTCCTCTGGACCCGTTCCATCAGGTCTATGTCCTTCTTATATTGAGGGCTCCAGACCTGCATACAGTACTCTAGGTGAGTTCTCACCAGAGCAAAGTGACAGAATCACCTCTCTGGATCTGCTAACAGCACTTCTTTTGATGCATCCCAGGATGCTATTAACCTTCTGGACTGCAAGTGCACACTGCCTGCTCATGTCCAGCTTCTCATTCATCAGCACCCCTAAGTCATTTTCCTCAGGGCTGCTTTCTAATATCTTATCCCCTAGTCTGTATTGATACCGAGGATTGTTCTGGCCCAGGTGCAGAACCCTGCACTTGCTTTTGTTGAACCTCATGAAGTTAACCTGGGCCCACCTTTCCAGCCTTTCCAGGTCCCTCTGAATGACATCCTGTGCCTCTGGTGTATTGACAACACCACACAGCTTGGTATGTTCTTCAAACTTGCTGATGGTACTCTCAGTCCCTCTGTCTATGTCATTGATAAAAATGTTAAGCAGTACCGATCCCAGCACAGACCCCTGAGAGACACCACTTGTCACTGCTCTCCATCTGGACTTAAAGCCATTGAGTACCACCTTCTGGATGCAACCATCCAGCCAATTCCTTATCTACTGAACAGTCTACCCATCAAATCCATATCCCTCCAATTTGGCAAGCAGGATGTCAAATTTGAGGGACTGTGTCAAAGGCCTTACTGAAGTCCAGATAGATCACATCCATAGATTGTCCCTTGTCTACTGACCTAGTCACTCCATCATAGAAGACCACTAGGTTAGTCAGGCAGGACATGTCCCTAGTAAAGCCATGCTGGCTATCTTGTGTCATCTCTGTGTCCTCCATGTGCCCAAGCATGACATCTAGAAGGATCTGTTCCATGATCTTCCCAGGCACAGAGGTGAGGCTGACAGGTTGGTAGTTCCCAGGGTCCTCCTTTCTACCCTTTTTAAAAACGGTTGTGATGTTTCCCTTCTTCCAGTCCACAGGGACTTCACCTGACTGCCATGACTTTTCAAATATGATGGAAAGTGGCTTGGCAACTACATCAGCCAGGGCTCTGGGATATATTTCATCAGGACCCATGGTCTTGTGTATCTTCAGGTTCCTCAGTTGATCACTTACTTACAATGGGAGGGACTTTGTCACCTTGGTCACCAACTTGTTGGCCATCAACACAAGAAAGGGGTTGTCAGTGGAGACTGAGGCAAAAATGTTCTTGAGAACTGCCTTCTCCTCATCCATTGATACAAGTTCCCCAAGAAGATGCCCATAGATCCCAGGCAGAGAAACAGTTGCTTTTTTTTCTGAGACTTTCTTATAACAGGCTGTACTTGGCTGTTGCATTTCTTAAAGCTCAACTTAACCTCAGGATATATCCTACAAAAAGCTTTTTGATTCTCTGAGATGGACATTCAGTTCTTTACAGGAGTTTCTAGATGTTTGTATAAATGCCTATGGTCATACCTATTAGAGAAAAGGGTCTATTTATCTTCAGAACAAAACAGTAAAGGGTTTATATCATAATTTTATTCTTAATTCAAATAATAGATTTTTATTTGGACTTTTCATAGCACTGATGGAGATGAGAAAGACTGATTTCATCTAAGACCAGAGCTAAACTGCTGTGAGCTCACTTAATTATTGGAGATGTACAGGCATATACATAGGGTGATTCAGATCTTAGGTAAGTTAAATTGTCCTCTGCTGTCCCTAGTAAAGGGGACTTGGGGTGAATACATCCAAATGTCTATTATGTGCTGAGAATCACTTATCCCTCTCTCTGATGGCATACTGGCTTCTTGGGAAAATAAAGCTATCATTTTCTTCAGGCGGGTGGGCAGATGTGTAGTGCTTCCTTGGGTCCACGTTTCATGGACACCCATCCTTTAAAAGTGTGGCAAGACCTTGGAGGGAATCTACTCAAGGATAGGAACTTATTCATGCTCAAGAAAGAGAGTTCTTCACCTTGAATGCTTTTTTCCAGAAACACTATAGTAAATTCATATTCCTGCATACTCCTGCACCTTCTCTCTGTGCTTGGAAGTAGGTTCTGACGTCTTCTGGTGTCTTCTGCCTTGAAAACAAGCGGTCAGTCAAATGTGCCAAGGGACAGCTGAACCTACTAAACAGAGACCTAATGTTTCCCCACCAACTCTCAGGAATTAAGCACCTGAAAATCTGTCCAGCCTGGGGAATTCCAAAGAGGAAACTGTCCTGGAGGGTACAAACTTCAAAAGTTTGAATCAGTTGCTATTTGTGCATCTCAGAAGAGAAATTTCAAGGAAGAGATTTGACTTCTGGATTTGATTTCAGCCCCACTAATTCTTTCCGGATCAGTCATCCTAGAATTTCTAGTTGTTCAGGTGACTGGGAGTTCTCGGAGACAGATCAGGTGAATCTGGAGGCATAAACTACAAAATAATTTCTAAAGATTGCTGTGTGTTCCCTGTATGTAGCAGCTTTAATGGACAGCCTCTCCCACAGGGCTCTTAAGGCAGAATCCACAGTCTCATGCAGAGTTATTGTTTCTAAAAATTTATATGCTTATAACAAGCGAGTATTTAACATAAGAAGGAGACAAATTACTTTTAAGATTGTCTGTAAAGGTATTTTTTGAGCTGCTGTCTTTTAAAAATGAATTTTATGAAAACAGATTAAGGTTGTACATGGCTGCTTTATTTGTATGATGTGTCAGTGGTTGAAAACCAGGAAGATTCATTTCTAATGTTCAAAACAAACCATTTTTAAAAAAGAATTTTACTAATCAATATTCATTAATGAAATTGCTACATAATTTTATCGAAACTTTATTATCAACAATCTTTCATTAAAATTTTAATTTTAGAAAAAAATGCAAGATTGTATTTTGATAGTAAAGAAATTTTATAGAAGTAAGTCTCAAAGTACTGAAAAAAAAATTCCAGGAGTAAGAAAACTTTCTAGAGTTCTACAAATTAGATTATTTTCAGTACCACGGTTACAAAACTTGGCAGCTAGAAAATTTTGCCTTTATAGTCTTTTTTTGTTTTTTTGGTGGGCATTACCCTCCTTTCTTCTGATTCACTTCATTTCATTATGGTTGCATCACACTGGGGATGTAGTTCTCATAACTATTCAAAAGATGGCATTTAAATGGGCTCTCAAATCAAGACAAAGCAGCTGTAAGCAATACCAACAAACGTTTCTTTTCTTTGACTGCTTTGGGTAGTGGGTTTTTATTATTGTTCATTTTTTTCACCCCAGAGAAGAAATAATTTCAGATGAAATGCTAAGCTTATTGTGTGCCAAACCATAGGGAGCAGTAATAAGTAATGTTTATGAATTAAGCTTCTGTCCATGAGTATTTCAGGGAGAGATATGATTTCGGCAAAGCACTTTTTGCCTTGGCAGCTTACTAGAGCTAGGACGTACTTCCTATCAAGATCCAGAAAATGTCTCATCCTTCTTTAAATCTCTGTTTGGATATTCTCCTCTGCGCTCCTAAAAGCATGATGATAGCCTACTCGGAACATCAACTACCATATTACCTCATGATATTAATTATTTGTATTCCCTATCTTCATGTATATTTATGTTGGGTTTTTTATCTCGTTTCTGATTTTATGTTTGAGCTTTATATGTGGCCTGTGCCTGCAGAGGTCTTAACACCCCAGACTCCTAGATTGTGTCTATGAATCTTAAGGTCTAAAGCAATCTTAATGATAGATTCTACTCACTGCTCCTAATTAAGTAGTTTCGCATCTATTGGTTTCAGGCATTAAAATATTTTAGTCCATTTTCTCCCTGTCTGAGCCTTTTACATGTGAAACCTTTCTCACATGGTTAAAAAGACAAGGAGAGTTTGAACATTCAGAAGAAAACAGCTAAATCAGTCATTTAAATCACAGAGTGTTCTCAGCCATTCCTCACAAAAACAATTCCAAAACTCAGAGATGCTGTGCAAAACACAGTGCACAATTTGCCTTTTATTTCAGAATTAACAGCTTAATTGGTTATCTTGTTATTAGATCTTAGAAAAAAATGTTCCAACGGTCTTTGGTATTTAATTAAGGTATAGTAAATGTTTTTATAAATTGAATTTTGTATCCTAGTGGATATGGTTATTGAAAAAATCAATTGAATGGAAACAAGTATCTTAATAAAGGTTTTTCTTCTGCATTTGAAACAAGTTCTGTGCTTGGGTTAATGTTGATTAAGGAAACTTCTCTGGAGCCTTAAATTACTTTTACACTAAACTAAATGTTTTGCAAACAAATGTAAACCTAATTTTGCTGTATTTGACTTTCTCTTCACCTAAAACTAGTTTTCTAAAATGAAAAATTCTTGTTTATGAGATAATCACAGATTTTACATCATCCATTCATCTTGCCTTTCTTATATGAATCATAGAATAGAATCACAGAACTGTTTTTGTTGGAAGAGACTTTTAAGATCATTAAGTCCAACCATCAACCTAATACTGCCAAGCTACCACTAAACCATGTCCCTCAGCGCCATATCTACATGTCTTTTAAATACCTCCAGGGATGGTTACTCAACCACTTCCTTGTTCCAATGCTTGACAACCCTTTCTGTGAGGACATTTTTCCTACTATCCACTATCCACTAAACCTCCACTGGCACAACTTGAGGCCACTTCCTCTTGTCTTAATGTGTGTTACTTGATAGAAGAGACAGAACCCCCACCTCGCTGCAGCCTCCTTTCAGGTAGTTGTAGACAGCGATAAGGTCTTCAGCCTCCTTTTCTCCAGACTGAACAACCTCAGTTCCCCCTCTCCTCATAAGACTTGTTCTACAGACCCTTCAACAGCTTCATTGCTCTTCTCTAGACATCTCCAGCACCTCATAGAATCATAGAATCATAGAATCGTTTGAATTGGAAGGGACCTTAAAGATCATCAAGTTCCAACCCCCCTGCCATGGGCAGGGACACCTCCCACTACACCAGGTTGCTCAAAGCCCCATCCAGCCTGGCCTTGAACACCTCCAGGGATGGGGCATCCACGACTTCCCTGGGCAACCTGTTCCAGTGTCTCGCTACCCTCACTGTAAAGAATTTCTTTCTGGTGTCTAACCTAAATCTCCCCTCTTCCAATTTAAAACCGTTGCCCCTTGTCCTGTCGCTACACTTCCTTGTAAACAGTCTGTCTCCAGCTCTTCTGTAGGCTCCCTTCAGATATTCATAGGCTGTTATAAGGTTCATCAAGTTCCAGTCCCCCTACCATGGGCAGGGACACCTCCCACTAGACCAGGTTGCTCAAAGTCCCACCCCAGTCAACTGGTATTTCCCTGGTTTGCCAGGACTGCTGATAAATGATGGAAAGTGGCTTGGTGAGCACTTTTACCAGCTCCCTCAGTACCTTTGGGTGGATCCCATCTGGTCCCATAGACTTTACTTGCAACTGAGTGGTGTAGTAGCTCACTAACCATTTCCTTTTGGAATATGGAGGTTCATTCTGCTCCCCAGCCCTGTTGGGGGGGCTGGCCCCATTTTAGGGGGCTGGGTACCCAGAAAACAACAGGTCTTACTATTAAGGACTGAGGCAAAGGTGTCATAAAATACCTCAGCCTTTTCCTCACCCTTTGTCACTATCATCCAATAAAGGGTGGAGATTCTTCTTAATCCTCCTTTTATTGTTAATGTATTTATAGAAGCATTCTTTATTTTCATTTAGAGCAGTAGACAGATTAAGTTCTGGCTGGGCTTTGGCCCTGCATAGCTTCACAAAATCTTTGTAGTCTTCCTGAGTGGCCTGCCCTGTCTTCCATAGGCCATAAACTTTCCTTCTGTTCCTGAGGTACAGCCAAAACTCTTGGTTTAGGCAGGCCAGTCTTCTTCCTTACCAGCTCATCTTTCAGCACATAGGGACAGCCTGCCCTCCCACCTTAAAGATTTCCTTCTTGATGAAAGTCCAGCCTTCCTGGATTCCTTTTGCCTTCAGGACTGCCTCCCAAGGGACTCTGTCAACCAGTCTCCTAAACATGTCAAAGCCTACCCCCCCCCCCCTCAAAGTCCAAGGTGGCAGTTCTACTAGCCCCCTTTCTTGCTTCTCCAAGAATTGAAAATTCGTTTCAGTTTCATGACCACTATGCCATAGACAGCCTCCAACCTTCACAACCACAAGTCCTTCTCTGTTCACAAACAACAGTTCTAGCAGGGCACCTTCCTTAGTCAGCTCACTCATGAGTTGTGTCAGGAAGTTATCTACCACACACTCCAGGAATCTCCAGGACTGATTCTTCTTTGCTGTACTGTATTTCCAGCAGACATCTGGTAAATTGAAGTCCCCCACGAGAACAAGTGGTACTGATGTGAGACTTCTACCAGATGCTCTTCAAGTGTTAGAGAGACTAACAAATTACTATGCATTAGAGTCCTGTCTCAGATTATTATTGAGGAATTTGTCATTCATTAATTCACAGTTCAATTTCAATGTCCTAAAAAATGTGTTGAGGTTAGATAGCTCTGTCAGTGCTGAACATTATTTAAGTTACTATTTTGAACAAACTAACTTTATTCACACTCTTTATTACTGGGCTTTTGTTAACAGCTGGACTGTGATTTTTAAATATTTTTCCTCCATCTGGCTGTACATTCAGAAACACTAACCCAGAGATTATTAAATACCCACTGTACAAGGGTGCGTACAAAGAAATCATTCCCTATCTTTACAGAGTGAAAATTTAACCTGAAACACTGTTTTCAAAAATTTCATGCATCTGATGAGAAAGCTGGAGATATCCATAATCTCTTCTTTCATACTTAAAAAAACTCATACTCAATTCCTTTTGTGAAATTCAGTGAATTTTGGGATCTGGATCAACAGTTATCTGGAGTGGGAAAAGATAGATGAGTGCAACTGAGTGATTAAATTCTTGTCTGCAGATGTTAATTAGATACCTTTTCTCACAGCATGAGCATACTGTATGGACTGTACAGTGATCCACATTGTTTTCAACCTGTGCTTTGTAAACCTATGAGATTCATGCCCTACTTCAAGGAGTCCACAGAAGGTTATTACAATCAATAAAATCACATGTACTTAAAAAGCAGTCAAAGTGTGTTAAGTATTGCAGTAACAAAAACAATTTGCACAGACTTCTTTAACTGTCCTATGTGATTTGCATGACACAAGCTTGGAGGGTCACTTTCAGTAACGAATAGGACTTTCTAAAATGAAAAAAAAACATAGGAAAAATGCACTGTGCTGAACATAAACGGCTATTGTAAGAAGCTGTCTGTTTTTCACTTATGTCTGATCTCCTGTCAATAAGAGGAGAAAAGGTTGAAAGATATTTGAACAGTTGCAGAGTTCCATGCTTACGTTTGGAGGAAGAAACTTGTACTTGAAATACCTTTCCAATATTGGCACTGAATTTTCTTTTCACAAAATATCAGTAACTGTTTGAAATCAAATCATAAAAAATTAAACTTGTCATGTCACATCAAAAGTTTAGACATACTGGAACCCGTTGTGGGAATATGCATTGGATATGGGGGGATGTTTTCAAGTTCTGATGAGACAAGAAATTCCACATTCAGAAAGACCCTGGACTGTGGATCCTAAGGGACAAGTTTTATTGGAATAACCAAATCTTTTTCCTCTAGCCATTTTAAAAGTGATTTTTTTTCCATTTTTTAATCCTAGTAACAGTGCTACTTTTGGATACTTGAGGCATATATGTGTTGTATACTTTTTCTTACTTTTGACATTTTTCCTTTGATTTTGAGTTTATGTGCATCATCTCTCTGATGAATTCACTGCCCTGTAAGAACAATAAGTAAAGTAATTTAGAATTATCATGGAAATCTATATCAGATGATAAATAAGCACTTTACAAATGAATATCTCATGATGACACTAATTTAAAAACAAGCTCTTTAAAATTGTGCATTTTATTATGGCAGCTGAATTACTGGCAAGCCAAGGAGCTCACAACACAGAGAAGATTCAAGTAGACTGAAAAGCCCAATGAAGGAGAGTCACTGGGTTAAAAATACCAAAAAGTGCTTTGTGCAAGTGTGATGCATCTTTGTAAGAGAAATGAAGTGTGTTTGTTCTGAACTGAAACTCTTGGCTGGCTGTCTATTTTGCAGAGACATTTAGATGTTAATAAGAAGGGGAAAGTTGCTGGATTTTATATACACCATTTTTTTGTGTGTGCCATAGTCTCCCATTCTTTGAATCTGCAAACATTTCTCAGATGTTCCAGGTGTTATCTTTTCATGTTGGACACCATGTCTGATGTGTTGGGTCCTGGGACAGCTGAGAGACTGCAGTCTTGGGTTTCAGGTGGCACAGTTCCATCTCATCCTCTGTGTTGGATATATGAGTTCATTGACTTTGAAATTACTACAGTATAGGTATGCTCTTAGCCATGATTTCCATCCAGTCTTATTCACGGGCCTCTTTTGGGGAAAAAAGAAGAGGACCCCCTGAGTAGACTTTCAAGATCAGTATGAGCCAAAAACTATGAAAAATACAGTAGGTAGCATTCATGATGTTTATTTAACATTTGGGTTGGAAACCTGCTATAAATCATCCCCTCAGTTGTCTATAAATGGAAACCAGCCAATTAGCTTAATCAGCTAATGTTAGACTCTGAGATAGGATGTTTTGAACAACCTTCAGAGTTTCAAATACTTTTAATAAGGGAAAAACATATTTTTAGGCATTAACTCAAATGCATTGTTGGACATTATTTCCTTAATAGCTTATTTCCTTAATTGTATTACCTAATTACCAATTGCCCTGTTTTAAATGAAGTCATAGACTGTATACACTGTATGGGTAAATTCAGCAATTCTGATTAACATGAAGATGGTCTCTAAGGAGGAGTGTACTCATAGAATCATATGGGGTTGGAAGGGACCTCTGGAGATCATCTAGTCCAACCCCCCTGCCAGAGCGGATCTACCTAGAGCACATTGCACAGGAACTTGTCAAGGCGGGTTTTGAATGTCTCCAGAGAAGGAGACTCCACCACCTCTCTGGACAGCCTGTTCCAGTGCTTTACCACTCTCACAGTAAAGAAGTTTCTCCTCATGTTTAGGTGGAACTTCTTACACTCAAGTTTGTGCCCATTTCCTCTTGTCCTGTCACTGGACACCACTGAGAAAAGACCAGTCCCATCCTCCTGACACCCTCCATATAAGCATTTGTAAGCATTGATCAGATCCCCCCTAACTCTTCTCAAGACTGATGAGACCCATGTCCCTCAGCCTTTCCTCATAGGAGAGATGGTCCAGGCCCTTAATCATCTTTGTAGCCCTTTGTTGTACCCTCTCCAGCAGTTCTCTGTCATTCTTGAACTGGGGAGCCCAGAACTGCCTCACCAGGGCAGAATAGACGAGCAGGATGACCTCCCTCGACCTGCTGGCCACGCTCTTCTTGATGCACCCCAGGATGCTATTGGCTTTTTTGGACACAAGGACACATTGGTAGCTCATGGTCAACCCGTTGTCCACAAGAACTCCCAGGTCTTTTTTCTCAGAGCTGCTCTCCAGCAGGTCATCACCCAACCTGTACTGGTGCAGGGGGTTATTCTTCCCAAGTTACAGCACCCTATGCTTGCCTTTGTTAAATTTCATTAACTTTCTCTTGGACCAACTCTCCAACCTGTCCAGGTCTCGCTGGATGGCGGCACAGCCCTCTGGTGTGTCAGCCACCCCTCCTAGTTTTGTGTCATCAGCAAACTTGCTAAGGGTACACTCCTTCCCTTTATCCAGGTCATTGATGAATATATTGAAGAGGACTGGACCCCGTACTGACCCCTCGGGAACACCACTTGTTACAGACTTCCAGCTGGATTCTGTGCCCCTAATCACAACCCTCTGAGCTCTGTCTTTTAGCTAGTTTTCAATCCACCTCACTGTCCATTCATCTAACCCACACTTCCTAAGCTTAGCTATGAGGATGCTGTGGGAGACGGTGTCAAAAGCCTTGCTGAAGTCAAGGTAGACAACATCCACAGCCCTCTTTTCATGTCATGACATGACATCATAGAAATCTATCAAGTTAGTTTGACATGACTTCCCCTTGGTAAATCCATGCTGACTAGTTCTGATAGCTTCCTTTTCCTCCATATGCTCTGAGATGACACCCAGGATGAGGCGTTCCATCACGTTTCCCAGGACGGAGGTGAGGTTGACCAGTCTGTAATTTCCTGGGTCCTCTTGCCCTTCTTCCAGACTGGGATAACATTGGCCTATTTCCAGTTCTTGGGCACTTCGCCTGTTCTCCAGGACCTCTCAAAGATGATGGAGAGTGGCCCTGCAATGACTTCTGCCAGCTCCCTCAGCACTGTCGGGTGTATCCCATCCAGACCCATGGACTTGTGGATGTCCAGCCTTCTTAACTGATCTCTAACTTGCTCCTCCTCCACCAAGTGAAGATCTTCCTTAGTCCAGACTTTCTGTAATTCATTCAAAGTCCATGGCTCCTGGGGGTTGGTCTGAGCAGTAAAGACTGAGGGAAAGAAGGCATTCAGAAACTCAGCCTTCCCTGCATCCTCTGTTACCATGGCACCTGACTCATTCAACAGTGAGCCCACATTTTCTTTAGTTTTCTTTTTGCCTCAGTATACTTGAAGAACCGCTTCTTCAATAATATTACTCATACAAGTTCAGTGCCATTGTAACGTCTGAACCTGAATTGAATTTAAACACTGTCAAATACAGAAAGGGGAGCCCAAATCCACCTGCATAACTTACCAAAGTCACTTGTTCCTGGTCGTGTGGAAAGTCTGTGATAGGGCTTAAAAACAAGTCTAGATTTTGCATATCCTAAAGAGAACCCCATCCTTTTTACTTCATACTAAATGTTTCTTCAGTGTCCCAATTCTTTATGTAAAGCTGCTGTCATTTATGCTTATGGATTTAAAATCAATAATAAATAAAAAAAACCCATTAGATTTGTTATGTATGTGACATTTGCTCTAACTGTAAAAGAACCCAAAGGCATTTTCTTTCCCTTCCCCCTTGAAAATGTCCAATCAAACTGTTTTGGCCTTCTTTGATTTGAAAGAAATGTCAGGTTTGGGGTTTTGTTCTTCATCTCATGATTATTTATGACAATGGATTTACAACCACTTGCAATATATTGCTCATAGTAGCTAGTAAGAAAACCATTATTCCTATTACTTACATAGATGTTGTGTGAACTTTAAAATGTGAATTCAGCTAATGAGAATAAAACTAATAAGACATGTATAAATTTATTTAAATAGCACATCAATTTTCTTTTTGATCTCAAAAGCCTTGAAGAAAAATCAAAGAGAAACATAATGGGGAGATCAGATGTTACATGCCAGTATATAGTCAAATTAAGTTGCTGCTACTCATTCTCTGAATAATGATCGATTATGGCTTCCGAAATTTAAGAATAAATGTAACATGAAGAAAAATGGAAATAATAGATAAGAGCTAGAAAAAAATGTATCAAAAAATGGAGGAAGACATAGGATGCACATATATTGGAAGACAGAGGGGAAAACTAATACACTCAAAAGAACATAAACGATCATAAACGGAACAGAAAGGAAAATGAAACAGAGAAGGTACAGAAGAGAGATGATGTTACGAATCAAAGACAAGTAATGTGGTAATGAACCAGATCATCAACTCCTTAGCAGGAATTGAAAGCTTCCTTATCTCCCCTGGGCCATTTCCACCACCCCAGTTCCATCAAGCAAATATATCGAGGACTGACAAATAAGGGAGGCTTTTTGTTCATTTGTATGATAATCCCAAACACTTACCCAAATTAAACTGGTAGCTTGAAGTCCCATCTGCTAGCCAAGAATGAATCTGAAAATCTCATTTCTTTTGCACTCTTAGTGTGTGACCATTCATCTTACCAGTACAAGGTTTTTGAAATTCACCATCAGAGGCTACCTGAAAATAATATAATACCAGCTCAATTTTTAACAGTCATGTTTCTCCTATAACTTGAAGAAAAAAAATAATTACAAATGCTCCCATAAATCTTATTGGTTGATGAGCAGCAATCCCTATGCCAAGACAAACATTTTAACTCAAAGACAAAAGGAGATGCTTTTTAGAATTCAGTTTCCACTTGTGCATGCATGAGGGTGTTAATTAGGTACTGTTGAAACTAATAATTCCCAGAGACCTCTCATCACATGAATTTTGTAGAATTGTGAGTTTAAAACCATCTTCAGGGCTTGAAAAAGGTCCAGGCAAAGCTATTACTTATAAATGCAGTGTTCGTATTCATGGCAAAACAATAACACATCCTGTTTGATGCCATTGGAATGCTTTGCAGCTCAACTTGTGATTATCTAAGTACCAATATAGAAAAGTGACACCACCAGTTGGTTTTTTAGCTACTGTCATTTCGTATGAGATTTCAATAGGAAGCAGAGGCAGCTAGAAATGACTTATCAAGATCTCCTCCATTGTATTTCATTATCACCTAGGTGGCACACAAACAGTCTGTTGTATTTTGTGGAAGATTTACATAAAGAAATTGGGTAACATAAGCATGTCTGTGACCTTGAAATTGAATGATTTCAAATTTTTTCAAAAGCTTCAGAGGTCACCATACATTGGCTATGCAGATTTTCTTATGGCCATTTAGCATGTGTTCAGATTTAAAATCTGACATTACCAAACTTTCTCTCTGTAAGTGCTAACAAACTGCAGTCTCGGACAAGACTTAATTTTAGCCGGCTAAAAGTTAGATATCTGATCTAAGGTGATAATTTAGTTTTGCTCTATGGTACATGGAAAGAGATAGGCATTTCTGGAGGACAATTCATCCTTACCTAAAACAGACATATTCTCCCCTTTGATCAGTTATAGAAGAAATCCAAGAAGTCAGTTTTAGATGTTGTGTCTCACCCTGTCTGGCCCTTAGCAAAAAGGCAAAAGGATATGGATGTCCTTTAAGTCCTGTTTTGTATCTGCTAGCCTTTTGCAGATGTCTTATGTGCTCTAAAGTGAAGTAGAGACCTGTATATAGGCAACTGGATCAAATTCCAGTTGATGAGATTTGGCTAGATAAATCATTTGCAGGTGATTTAAAGTTTAAAAGTTAACTCAGACCCACTGTTTTGAAAATATCTCTCTCTCTTCTCCCCCCAAAGCACCTATAGATTTGCAATAATCAGCAAAGCAGTAGTAACACTTAGCAAGGTTTGATACAAGCACAATGTCAGCTTAATAATCACAGAGAGAAATTCAGAGATTTCTTTTTCCCAAATGTTTTGTAAAACTTATGATAAAATAAAAGCTGTGTTGTCCCAAGTACACAGGAGTGCTCAAAGCACAGTGTAAAGTAGAAAAAGAATGCAGGAGGAGGCTCATATAGCAGAGTTATCCTCTAACATAGTAATAGGTCTTTTTTAATTTTCCATAGTGGATCTGTTTACTGAGTGCTTGGGGACTAAATCTCAGGCTAGATATTTGATTAGTATGAACAGCACGGGTATTAATTTTCCTAGAGTCTCAGAGAGAGTGTAGGCAAGCACTTAAATCAAAAAATATTGAAAAAATACATTTCCACATGGCTGCATACTTGTCAGTGGCTTTAATCCCAAAAAAAGAGTTTTGTTTTACATGAAACAAGCAATAAAAATTGTATATATGTTTGTTTGTTTGTTCATAAAATGCCTAAGGAAATAGTCATCAGGAATAGTGGCCGTCATGTGCAGCCAACTCCAGAATATATTTTCCAAAAATTCTTGATAAATATGACTATTTGCATATAATGCTTGCTCTGTTTGTTTTTTTTCTTCAGTCTATAGTTCAAGAAGGTATTAGAAAGTATTTCATGCATGTGAAAATTATTTTTTGCAAAAGCTTATATGTCTATGTAGGCTTGGCAGTTACATGTGGTATTTTGAATATATTCACTTACTTATTTCTAAACATTTACATGAGTTAAACCAAATTTTTTACACCCTTCTCCATTTTTTGAAATTTAAATGCAGACCTTGAAAAACGTTATGCATCTGCCTAATTTTAATTGTAGATGGGATCTGAGGGATCCTCAAGCTGTATTTTAGATTTACTAAGCAATGATTTCAGAAGTTTTTAGCTTGCTGGTGCGGCACCTATCCAAGTGTCCATGTTCTGTCATTAAGGATGATGGGAGGTAAATCTCAGCATCTGATTCTGACTGACTAACCTGTTCCTGTGCATAGGCAGAGCAGACAGGCGGTGTGGCGGCCCCAGGGTAACAGAGCCCTTTGTTTTGTTGAAACACTGTCATAGTCATTTTGTGAACAGTGCCAAATGTCTTTGTGAGATCTTATTATACATTTCTAAAATGTGTGCATTAAAACAACAATGTAACATTAATTAATAAACAAACAAATAAACAAACTGCAGCCAGGTGGCAAGTCTGATAGCTTTCCAAGACATGACAGTCAGAAACCGTCTGTTCAGTGTCTAATACCAAGCTAGCTATGTCCAGCATGTTTCTATTTTTTTATTAGATTTGTTTATTTCAGATATTTTACCAAAAAAATATGCTAAGTTCTGGAGTAAAACATCTTTTGAGAGTAGTAGGGAGCCCCCATGCTTGGTCATGGCCCAGAATGGATTTCCATGTGCAAAGTCTGTGGCTCCAAGTATTCCAGTGACTTTCAGATGTATCACATAAAATACTTCTGTTAAATGTCTTCCTTTCATTTTTTTTTTTTTAATTTTAGTATTTATAGTTGGCTGTAAGTGTAAAGTGAAGACTGGGGCCTTGCTGTGCTAAATAATATAATGTGTCTTATGCTTAATTATTTATACATGCTAAGAAGAATTTTGCTAACAAAATAGAAACTTTCAGGGTATCATTTAACCCTCAGTTCATCCTGATTATAATGGACTCCAATCAACTGAAGGTAGAGTGCAGTATTAACCTGAAGTATTACTTTTTCTGAGATTTGTTTTTAAGTGGAAAGGTTATTTTGTATTCATTTTAAAAATATTTTGATGAATAAGAGGAGATTTACTGAAGGTACGCCATCAAAAAGGATTTTTAAAAAGTTCTCCTACTTCTTGCAATATGATAAAATAATTTTGACTTAGCAGCACTTACCGATAGAACAGAGCACAAAAATAATAGAATCAAGCACAAAAAATAAAACTAAGACCCTGTTTTAGCTTGTATCAGTTAATCTACCAGTAGTTGTTTATGCTTATCCTTGTTCATCTCGGATATTCAGCTCTAGATATGAGCTATGAATTAAATCATTCAGAAAAAGATAAAATACCACTGGCAAACAGAGGACAGGAGGTATAGTAGCAGAAATGGAGCACCAGTGGCTGATTCTGTGTAAATACTCCGTAAAGCTTCAGCATTCATTGGTGGTTCAGCATTCAGGTGCTGCTGCCAGAGACAGATGTCACAATCTGTGGGTGATGTATGCATGCAGGGAAGAGGGTAAAGAAGTTATCAAAACTTACAGAACATACATAAATCATCAGGGGCCAAAATGTTAATTCTCTTCTTGCTTACACTTTCTTTCAGGATGCAATTTCACTGAATTTCACTGAATTATTAGAGTTGGAAGGGACCTTAGATATCATCTAGTCCAACTCCCCTGCTGCAATGACACAAATTGCTTTATTCTCACATCACCTCAGGTCTTGTCTCCTTTTACATGCCATTCTGTAAGACAGAAAGAGTGCAGAAGTCAACTGTGCAGTGGTTTGGGGGTGTGTGGTGCACTTTATGCATGAGACACTTGAGCCTCATGTAGCCAGCGTCACCATTCTCATCAGCTGCAACAGAGCAACCTGAAATGGCTCAACCTGAAATGCTGCAAACCACATAGTGATGTGAAGTTGCATGTCCAGCAGAGGTAAGCTTTCCTAAATAAGCTGGAAACCTGACCCAATATCTCATTTAATCCACAGTTTATCTTGTTTGGCCGTCTTTCCCCAAGTTGCTGGTGTGATGTTAGTCCAGGGAGCCTTCTAGATTTCTTTGTTCCTTTATTTTAGATGACTGCATTTCTATGGATATTTTCACATTTCTTAAATGCCATATGGATTTCCATGGTTTCACCATCTCCTCATTACCTAGTTATTTCTCCTTCCACCAAGAGGTCTCTTTCTTCCTGCCTACTTATAAGGCTGAATGTTTCAGGCAGTCCTGTCTGAAATCTCTGGCAACAGCAAATGTAGCATTGCAGGCTGCAGGATGCAGACGCGTCCTGAATCCAGCTGTAATGTGTCGTGACTCAGCACTTTGAGTGGGTACTAGCCCTCTTCCAGTCACGTCATCCCCAGCAGGCATAGTTTAGGGCATATGTGCCCCCAAGGCAATTTGTGTACGTAATTTACACTAGCACAGAGTCTGCATAGGGTGCAGGTGACTCTAAGTGTAATGAGCTATGTAATTTGTTCAAAAAGGCTTATGAAAATAGTTAATTACCTCAGAATATAATCATACATTTGTGTTACTAAGTAACAGATGTTGCCATTATATCATTTAAATTTAAATAATGATTAATCTCCACCTACAACAGATGAAATACAATAAGTCATAAATATATCTAAAGAAATTAAATGGTAGAATCAACAACTTAGACGTTTAAACACATGGCAAAAGATTAGTTTATGCTTAGAAAGAGTTGCCTTTATCTCATAGTCAGGGAGCAGTGAGTTTTCATTAGGCTTCTCTGATATATAACCCTTTCAGATGCATTTGAGGGGCAAAGTGAAACCAGGATTTATTTAGTAGGAGTTTTCAGAAGGCTGAGATTTATTTTTTCTAAAACCTTAGTAAGCTTTAAACACAAAATCTCTATCCTGAGGCAAAAATGAAAGTTTTTTATTCTGCCTGAAGAACTTACAATAATCTGCCTAAAGACAAGTAAGATTAACCATCATAAACAATCATACAATCTTTAAACTTTAATAACAGCAGCAACAGCAAGCCATTCTCTTTTATATAAGTATATAGCTATATTTAAATCTCATTTTCATAGTCAATAAAATGAAAACAGCTGATTTTATTATGCCACACATCCCAAACCATCTGATCTTTCCATGCAACCAACATCAATTTGTCTATGGGTCACAACTAACTGGTCTTGCTTAAAAGGGACAGGGTTTATTAACTCAGTCACAGCACCAGATGATTTCACCTACAGTGTTTTTGGGAGCCAGCCTAGTATCTGCCCAATATTGCATTGTGTCATGGAGATATACAAGACCTCATAGATCTACCTCCCTGCCTTCTGCATCATAGACTGAGCTTGAACTGCCAATACCCAGAGACTGTCATTCAGTGCCATCCAGTGATTGAAAGGACAAATCAACCCAATTTCTGTGAGCAATGCCAAGCTATAGAAAATATTGCTGGCTTCAAAGCTAACAGGAAGTTTCCAAAAACTCTCTCTCAAAAAAGTAGCACTTTACTTAGGAAAAAAAGAAAGGAATATTGGGCTCTTTTCCTTGCACTATGGTTGGTTAAATGAAAGAAATTGAATTTTCCCTACCCACCAAGGGTGGAACTGGCATATATTTGATGGGAGAAAGAATCTCTATGGAAATTGGAGTGAAAATGAATGTTCACAAAAAAGGAAAAGTAAAAAATATGTAGACTATTACAAGATTCCTGAGGAACAAAGTGGAGTACCTAGAGATAGCAATGCAGGAGGTGAGAAAAGACATTATAGGAGTAAAACTATATGTATAGACAAACACTACAGAAATGGCAGGGTGACATAGTAATCAAAGTAGAGAGCACTGGTAGTCATGTGAATGGTGTTTAGGAAGTAGAAAGACAAATTAATGACGTGGGGTGGTATGCCAAATTAAAAATATAGTAGATTTCTTAGAGATATAAACGCTATAAAGAGACATAAGATATAAAGATAATTATATATATTAATATATATTATACATTATATATTATAGAATTATAATATAATATATAAAATATATATTATAATTATATAAGTCTATAAAGAGATATAAAGTCTATAAATGACTGGAGGAAAGCCAATGTCATCCCAGTCTTCAAAAAGGGCAAGAAGGAGGACCCAGGAAACTACGGACTGGTCAGCCTCGCTTCCATCCCTGGAAAAGTGATGGAACAACTCATTCTAGATGTCATCTCAGAGCACATGGAGGAAAAGAAAGCTATCAGAATTAGTCAACATGGATTCACCAAGGGGAAGTCATGTCTCACTAACCTGATAGCCTCCTAGGATGGCATGACTGGTTGGATTGATGAGGGGAGGGCAGTGAATGTTGTCTTCCTTGACTTCAGCAAGGCTTTCGACACAGTCTCCCACAGGAACCTCTTTAGTAAACTTAGGAAGTGTGGGTTAGATGAATGGACGGTGACATGGATTGAAAACTGGCTAAAAGACAGAGCTCGGAGTAATTAGGGGCACAGAATCCAGCTGGAAGTCTGTAACAAGTGGTGTTCCCCAGGGGTCAGTACTAGGTCCAGTCCTCTTCAATATATTCATCAATGACCTGGATGGAGTGTACCCTCAGCAAGTTTGCTGATGACATAAAAATGGGAGGGGTGGCTGACACCCCAGAGGGCTGTGCCGCCATCCAGCGAGACCTGGACAGTTTGGAGAGTTGGGCAGAGAGGAACCTTAGGCACTTCAACAAAAGTAAGTGTAGGGTGCTGCAACTTGGGAGGAATAATCCCATGCACCAGTACAGGTTAGGGGATGACCTGCTCGAGAGCAGCTCTGAGGAAACATGGAATAAAAATAAAGAAAATGCAACACACTCACCAAAGACAGAATGCACAGGAATTTACCTGATAGCTTTCTTTGTGAAGACAAATAATTCTTTGACTAATGTGAATCCATTCCATCCATCACCCATAATGCAGCTGGTATCGTGCCAGTGAAAAAATTGTTACCGGAAATGAAATGAAGTGTAAACATTTTGAAAAATCAAAAAAAGGTCAAGACTACTTGGGTACTAGTTTTGTTGAAAGAGAAAATATTGCAATAAAGGAAAAATAAGGATGTGTCTTGGGCAAAGTTTATTATTTTCACAAAGGGACATTGTAAAAAAAATAGAGGAACATTAATGAAAGTTGCTGATAAGTCAATATTGAGACACCATGCCAAAACAGAGGAATCAGAAAATTGAATGAGAAGATAAAGAAAGCAGTAGTAATTCAAAATAGATTAATGTAATCCTACAATGTTCAAAAGTGTGCACCACTACACCACTAAATTTTTAGATGTTTGGCTGAGGTGGGAGTTTCCACTATTTTCCATCAATTAAAAGACTTTCACTGTAAGAATGCAGCTAATAAAAAATATCATAAACACACGTACATAGTAACTCACTATATAAGACTATGTTCTATGACTGTGCTCTGCTTATCTTACAATGAGATGATGATGTTTTCAGCAGGGATTTAGAGTAATACTGCTCCCACATATAGAGCCATTGCCTAAGGTACAGCTGAGATGAGATGCTTCAATAGATAGATCAGAACCTTTCTTCTGATATGCTGGGGTCGTACTTGCAGTTTCATCTGGAAGGTTCCAGAGTGTTGTCTGTACGTATAAAAAGTGTGGTACACCTGGAACTTGCATGCAGAAGTACTATAGTGTGGTTTGAGGAAGTAAAAGACCATTTCAGGAGTGAGAGTGAGAGCTGTTCACTGAAGCACAGTGAAGGAAGAAAGATGGCATATTTCCTTTCAGTATATGAATATGTCAGTAGAAGTTGAGGAGGGAGAAACGTTCCTTAAGAAGAACAATTACCCAGCAATGGGTCCTCCAGCAAAGAGCAACCTTCCAGATGGCATTAGGAAGTCCAGGTTGAAGGAGGTCATCTTTCTTCTCTACTCAGTACTGGTAACAGATAACAAGTGCTATGTCCAGTGCAGGACTCTCCTGTCTGAACATTTTCTTATGCATTTTTTGTACATCAAAGTTGTGGCAGCAAAAAACAAGCTTAAAAATACCCAATTAGCTTTCAGAGAGAGCCTGAGCAATGTATGAAAGGGATTACATCACATGATACCTCTGTCATCAGAGAACTGGTCTTAGTGAGTCAGGAAGACACTCCCAATCCTGTTTCTACCTACGTGTCAAAATGAAAAGGAGAAAAGAAAAAAAAGATTGCAGGTTTTTAGTGAAGCTGCTGAGCTGTGAGTGAGTCACAGACTTGCCATGAACACTTCTGTTTCTAAGTCTTCTAAATTGCATATTTGCAGCTCAGCAGGAGCAAGCCAGAGACCACAGTAAACGCTTACTCAAGTGTGCTTCCAGCACAGTTTCAGAGGCTTTGATTTCATCAAAGCTGGAATATGGTCATTGTTTTACATTCATCTGGAGTATCCCATGAGAAGCAGCTATGTGAACTCATGCCTTTCATGGGGAGCGATGATTAACACTCACAAGGGTTGTAAGGACCAAAAGCCAGTAACACTTCTGCTGTTTCTACCACACTTAGTGTGAGAACTTAAAGGCATTCTGTCAGGCAATAAAAAGACAAGAACACCTATTTAGACTGCTCAAGAGATGCAATAGAGAAAGAAATTAAAATGTCTGAAGAGTGTCTTTGACAAGGAAGGACCTCAAGCATAAGTGGGCAGGCCTCACAATGGATGAGGATAATCTGACACATCAGTTAAATTGCATTGTTTAGACCTATAATAGTAACACCAGCATATTTTGCAGGATTCTTTTGACATTTACAGGTTTACCTTCAGCAGGTGCAACTATTTAAGTTAATAGCACATAACTATCTAATTAACATTTGGGTCGTCTGAAGTTACTCTCCCCACAGTGCTCAAAGCATGACAGTCCATGGTAACGTTCCCACTGAGCCACATTTGACATTGCTACTGGATATGACTACCCTTGCCTATGAAAGGATATGCTGTCATATACCCAAAACCACCATACTCAAGTTCATCTTTATATTGGTGCATCATACTCAAACTCGTCTGCCCATGTTCCCTGCACTGACACGTTGCCTAATTACCAGCATGTGACCCTTCTCTGTAACTTCACATATTCATCTAGTATAGAATGAGACAAGATGATGAAATCTTGCCATTTGGGAGACTTAAAATTAGATAAAATGAAGCAGGAAAAAAACAAATGTAGGGAATAACAATTTATGGCTAAAGGATAAATTAGATGTCATCTAAATACATCAGCAATAATAAAAAACAATTAAACACTAGAATAAAATTGGGAAATATGATTGCAGAAAATATTTGGTGACACTTTTCACAGTTGTTAAGTTTTTCTTGTGCTTAAGTGCTTTACTGAACTGAGGTATAATTGACTGACGTGAAAGGATGGAAAAGATTTGAAAATAACTAAGAATAATTTTTCCTTTAGATTTTGAAAAAATACAAAGAACTATTAATTCAGTCATCTAGAAACTTAGAAATTAAAACTTGTTTGGGTAGGTATCTCTTTTTGTTCAGAAATTTATTTCAGGGTTTTTGTTTTCTATAAAGATTTTTTGTAGTACAATTTCACATCTGCAACCGAAAAAAAACCAACAAAAAAACAACTAAGTATGACGAAGTCATGAAACAAAACATTATATTTAGCCCATTAAAGATAGTTAGTTGACTACTTGTAGACATCAGTCTATACAAAACATAAGACTGCAAATTTAAAGCATATATATGTTGACCCCTCAGACCAGTAATTAGAGATAGGAAAGCCAGAATGTTAAACTTAGAGCATCTGGCATATTTCAAAAGTGTTCAGGGCCAAGATCTTCCCTTGCAATCATCCAGCTAAATCCAATCATCCAAATTGTTAAATTATCCAGAAGGGAATTAAGAAGTCTAAATAAATGGATTTGTTTTACATTTAACAAATTATAATTAGAATGAATCCATAATCTCTTTCACTGACTTTTTCAAAGATTAAAAATTAATGAGGTTCTTTCTTATCTTCCCTTTCACCCTGAAACTGTCTCACAATGCTAAAAAATCTGACTGCAAAGATAGCTGAAAGTTTTGTACTGATTTCAATTGCTGTATGAAAAACCTACTGTTTTTCATCAGTCTTGTCCTGTCTCTCCCCTTGTTTCCAAATTATTAATTTTTTTCTTCCAATGTCCTCTCCTCCTGTACTATTCTGTCTACACTGTCTTGACTATCTGCCATGTTGCATTTATATATTGTCATAAAGACAGAGCTCATTATCAGAATAGTCAGTGTGACAATTCACTAAAACAGATTAATCTAATCCCTCAGGAACTAAATCTTCCCTTTATGAATGAGGGAGCTGTGTCCCTTTTAATTCAAGAGTTTTGGGTTTGTTAAAAAGAGAAATTGTAAAGTACTAGCCTGTTCTCATCAAGCTCCTCTACTATAATCCAGGTGGCATCTACGTGTGATTTCTGTAGATTAGTAGAGTCTAAGAGTGGTCTTTATCCCACTTTGCCTACATGTTTGTCTGTCTCATATCATCTGGCCATTTAGTGTCTCTCTAAAATTGTGCAGGTACATGAGTCATGCTCAGGACATACGGGCTTAAGTGTCTGTCTTGTGAATGGGTGAATCACCCCTCTCCACTAATATTGCAGCTAACTTTTAAGCAGTTTAAATAAATCGAGACAATCCTTTCCTAAGTGGTTAGAAGCTTTTTGCAGATACTGTCTTTTACTCACAAGACACTACCTAATGGCCCCATTTCAATGGATTAAAACATTTAGAGATGCAAGAAAGTATTCAACAATTTTCGAAATCTAGGGTATCTGTTCCCTGACAGTACCTCATCAGATCCTCACTTGATTTCTATCCGCATTGCAGTCTCACTTTTCTAGTCTCGCAAGTCTCTACAACCTGCTCTCATTTTTCTGGTAAAGTTTTAGGAAGCATGTCCTGATATCCAGTATACACAGACCCTTCCTTTTCATGTTGTAACTTGCAGTCAGCTTGCAGTTTGCTAAAGGGGCAGAGCAGTACACAGCAAAGACTTCGAGGCACAAAGACAAATCAAACAGGAAATGAAAAGGTATGTTGACTATGGTCCCTTTTAACAAAGGGATTTTTGTTCCAAATGTTTTTCAACAGTAAGACAGAAATTTAATTTATTTTTTCAGTATAACTTAAACTTTAGAACCAAATAGAGTGGCACTCCTAAAAAATGTCTCTTCTGATTTTCAGAAAATACTAAGCTTGATATTCATTGCATGTTTCCATGTCTTATTCTTCAAAAAGTAGGTAAATATTGAGGGTGGGATTTAATTCAGCTGAGGTTAAGCTGTCTGAAATGTCTCATCTTGGTTATGCATTTTACTGCTATTTGAAGACCTTGGAGGAATACAAGCATCTTTCCCAGTTGGTAGTTTAACTTTGACTGTCTACTTTTCATTCAAACTTCTGTCAGGATGAACTACAGATACAAACCTTTGTAGACACAGGTCTGTGATGCAGAACCTTTGGGATCTTTTTCTCAAGATGTTTGATTGATTTACAGCAATTCCCTTCCTCCCTCCCATTCCTGACTCTGTGCTACAGAGCAGTATCTCCACATAAGGGTATAAGACAGCAGAAAAGCTACCATGGTATTAATTTCCCCTATAGCCATAACTGATAGAATGTCTCTACAGAGAAACTCTCCCTCAAGCAAAGGTGGGTTCTCTATTTGTTAGCACTTACCTTCTGCAGTGACGAACAGCAGGGAAAGTACACAGGAACATCTGATTTAATTCACTGAAATAAAAAAATAATATGGATTCCGCCCCCCCCCCCCCCATTAGAGTGATAAAACAGGAATTATTCGTCTTTTTAGTAAAGGGAAGCAAACTTATTGGAGAGGAAGCACAGACACTTAAAAGTGGTGTCTTAAAGTTCTAGGAAACTTTGTGGGAGGAACTGATTTATTTACATCAGTTCAGGAAAGCTCACTGCAAGTTAAAATAGTATTTTGAAAGGGGCGGATTGTATGTAGCTCACTTTCTGATGGTTTTCTAAAGAATTTCTGTGCAGTCAGCATAAACTCACATTCTGTTGGGTCTGGAATGGGTCATGTCTTTCCCAGCAAGAAACTTCTCCATCAGGGCTGGATTTCAGTGGCATGAAATGAATGTCAAAGTTTGAGTCTGAACCGAATCCTTTTGACAGCTTTTAAGTAAAATTATACTTATTTTAAAAAAGTAACATTTCATGTTTATTATCTTTTCTTAAAACTATCACTGAGATTTTTGGCTGCCACCAAGGTAAAATTATCACAGCTTTAAAACCTCTTTTCATGTTCAGTGATGGCATCTTGGCCATGAGTACCTCATGGGTTACTCATCAGTTCTTTAAATATTGAAATCCCATCAGCTCTCTATTTTTAACATATACAATAATACTTATCTCATTAAAGGTCACTGAAGCAGAGTGTAACATATTTCAGGTTTCTCCTGTTAAATTTTGGCCTTCTGTAGATCTTTTATTCAGGGGGAAAAAATAAAAGAAAGAAGTGGGGGGGGGGAGGAAAATAGAATAAAAAGAAAAAGAGATGCTAACCCTTTGAAACATCAGCAACCACTACCCCACAGTAACAACTGTGTCTGTTTTTCAAGAGAAAATGTAGTGCCTTCTCTTCTGATTTTTTACTTAAAATAGTTGCAGGCTTTATTCCAGACCACCATAATAAAATAAATAGCATGAATATGGGCATCGGAGTGCAGACTGATCCTTTGGTACTTCATTAAAAAAATCATGCAAAACTATAGATGTAAGAGAAATTGCCACCAGCTAGAATAAAAAGAGCCATATGCCACTAAAAAACAAGTTGGATACATAGACTATATTGCCATACTAGTACTGTCAATGTCAGTAACAGTTACGATTTACATTTGTATAATCACTCTTATTCCAAAACACAAAGCAAATCATAGGGCAAATTATGCTTTTGGTTATATGGCTTAGTAAAGGCACAGATGTTTCCATTCCAGAACTACTTGCACTAGTGCCATGAAGAGCAATTTTATCTTTTCCTTCACAAGGAGTGAAGGGCGATAATATGAAGCCCTCTTTTGATTGGGATGCAAAAGTAATGCAGAAATACAGAATAGAATTTCTTTGGGTTTGGGTTTTTTGTTTGTTTACTTGCTTTTTTATCAGGACTTAAAGAAATAATGTTAAAATTTTAGCTAGAAATTATGCTTCCAAAAATGTGTTTTTGATGTACAAGGTTATAGAAGAAAGCTAACATTTGTTGCTTGTAACAGCTCCTTCCTCAATGAGGAAGCTCAAAGCTCAAAGGTAGCAGTACAACCTTCTCAAAGACTGGATGCTACAGGCATACCAAGAACTCCTACAGAACTCCTACAGGTAAAAGATAGAAATGTGATAACAACATAAGCATTATTTGAACTAACTATCCTGGGAGATATTGAAGCCTTGCCTTGAGTTATTCAAAAGCTTTTTTTTACGAATCATTCTGAATCAGCACATTTTTTGGACATTTCATCCTTTGCAAGCACCAAGCCCTTCAACTCTTTCACTGACTGGCTGAAGACCTGTTGCAAAGTGCAATGTCATTTTGTCTCCTCCACAGTTGGCAGAATTTCCATTTCTGGGCTCTCAGCCTGGATTTTACCAGAGTATGCAGTAAATCCGGCCAATGGCTTTTTGGGTAAATAAAAGAAAATTATCTTTTCCTGCAGATTGCAATACTTTTTATGTTTCCTACCTGTATCCATCTTGTTATCAGAGAAAAAGGGACAAGCTGATGGAAAGGTATTCCTTCTTCTTATAAGAAAATTTCCACTTCTTGTTTTTTTTTTTTTACCTTTTCACACTGTGATGATCCCCAAGTCAAATGCATTTTCCTGTGAAAATGGAATGTATGTCCAGCTGAGGCATTACAGATCAAAACATTGGCTTCTTCATTGTGGGAAAACCTCCAGGCCTGGAAGACCATTGCTCTCAACTGCTGATTCAGAGGACATAATTTCTACCTTAGGTATTTCTGGAACTGGAAGACCTGGATCCTCCTTATTTTAAGTCATCATGCTAAACACACTGTATAATCACAGAGTTTGGCTTTATGTATCACACCATCATGTAAATATTGCCAAGCAAATAATTTTTTCTTGGATGTTCTGGACCTTTCTAAAATTAAAATAAAAAACAAATTCAACCTTCAATTCACTTGATGACATGATTCTTAATGTGAGGCCCCACCTTGAGTACTCTGTCCAGTTTTGGGCCCCCTACCACAAGAAAGACATTGAGGTGTTGGAGCGGGTCCAGAGAAGGGCAACAAAGCTGGTGAGGGGTCTGGAGCACAAGCCTTATGAGGAGAGGCTGAGGGAG
>JAOQGH010000001.1:206324980-206367472 GCA_025769975.1 Gallinago jamesoni | reverse complement strand
AAGAGACGAGTTGACATGGTGCTCGGGGATATGGATTAGTGTTGGGTGGTGTTTTGTGTGGTGTGGATGTGGTGGTGTTTTTTTTTTTCATTTTATTTTATTTTTTTTATTGGTTGGACTAGATGACCTTAAAAGGTCCCTTCCAACCTAGGTGATTCTGTGATTCTGTGATTACACCAATTTAGTGCTATCATAGTTTGAAATCAACAAACTATTACATAAAACCCATGTTTTAATTAAGAAAATATAACAGAATATTATATATAGAACAGTAAATAAGGTAAGAATTAGGAAAAGGAGAAACTTAGACCAGCAGAAACCCCAATGGAGAGACCAAGGAAAAACCTACAGATATTAGTTCCCTTTCAAAATCTTACTTTTTAATAACCCTAACAATGTCATACAGTGCTACGACTTGTCTGTGCATTTAAGTTTGCCTCTAACTGGCTTGTGAGAGCATGATTTTATTGATTTGCTTTCTGTCATTTAATAGTGATCATGTAGTTGTTATTGATCTGCACCTGAAGCAAAACAACATCTTGGCTTTCTCTCAGAAAGTAGATATCTATGGCCTATAATTATCTTACCAAAATGGAGCATTAAAAAGGTGTGCCTAAGTTGGAAATGTTATTTTTTACATATCCTGTATACAGGACATTTCTTGATATATATATAAAATAAATATAATATGATATAATATAATACATATAATTAATGTTATTTATATAGTATGATATGATATGATATAATAATAAAAAATATGTCTCAGGCATCCTAGCATGGAGCACATAGAGGACCCGGGAACAAGTGCTGTCTCTCCTGAACATGACTAACTTGTACCCTCGGCTTCAAAGCCAGGAAAGTCTCTAAATTTGCTTCATTTACTCATAGAGATATAACCACATAGAGGTAATATATAGTGATAACAATGTGTTAGAGAGATTCTTCATGACTCTAGTTTCTCTCATGTTATTGAAGAAGCTACTTATGTTATTGCAGAAAACTACTCCTTAGTTGGCCTCAGGTGAGGAAAGTCCTGTTGCAAGTTCTCAGCACACTGAACAGGGCTGAAGAAAGAGCATCTGCCGCAGAGGTGAATAAGACATAATATGGAATAAAACAGTAAGATGCCAAAGGTCTGTTGTATTTGGGTTTTTTCCCTGCATTTCTGTGATCTACCGCTAAGCCCCACCGCTTGCTCACATACAGCTGCATTGGACTAGCAATCAAAACTATCTCAGAAAACTTATAAATGCAAACTGAACAATAAAACTTTCAGGCTATGCCACAGGAGTGACCTGGAAGTCAGGCAGTGAAGCTGAAAGAGGATTAGAGTTCAAAAAAATTGTACAAAAATATAAGTTGCCAATTACTCTGCTTTTGAACGAATGTAGAACCAGCAAGCTTTTATTTTTCTATTTTTTTTTTAAGCAAAGTGAAACTCAAATCTTTGAACCTTACTTATTGGCAGAGTTGTAAAGCTGGGTTTATAAAGCATTTAAGATAGATATGACTGGATGCACACTAGTAATTGTTCAGTAATTAGAATCTCTCATGGGGTTTTATACCGGTTGCATACCTTCAGCTGAGCTAGGACATTTTTAAGGAGTCTCAGTGCCAGCTCCAGAAAGTGCTCAGCATGGGCAGACCTACAGGATACAATCTACATTAGTTCTTGCAAAGACCCATGAAACCGCAGTGCAGGAATACATTAACAGAAAGTGAACATCTTGTCCCATTTCGCTGCCTACAGTGTCACTTCAAGCACCAAAGAACTACCAATTATTTTAATTATCTTCTCTCTGCTAACAATAGTGCTTGACTTCTTGGGTATTTGAAGATGTTTTTCTGGAAGGTAGATACTTTGTAAATGGAGATACTAGTCCAAGGCAGATTCTGATGCTTTTACTCACACCAGGTAGTAAATCACTCTGGAAGTAGTTCTGCTAATTATGACAGAGAAAGGTTTGTTAGCAATCAGACCCCTTCTCTGAATTAACAAGGCAGAAGGTAGAAATTCTTTGGATGTTAGGAGATGTGTACAAAAAAATTACTATCTATTACTATTTTAAAATGTCTTTCAATGAAAAGCACATTTCAAGTACTTCACTTAGTTGAAAAAGACTTTTGAGTAAGATACTGCTACCAGGAACAAGAATAAGGCTTGTAAGAGCTGCTCAGGGGTGTGAGGAAATAAAAGTAGTAAGTAAATTTCAATCTTTCTTGCTTGTTGACATAGTAGCACTTAACTAGTATATTTGGGTACAGAAGAAATCAGTTCGTTTACTGATTAATTCCTTTGATAGAAAATTAAACTTCTTAATATAACAAAGCTGTGGAGTGTACTGCCTCATATGTGAATGTTGTGGCTCTTGTGGGGTTTTGTTCTGGGGTTTTTTTTTGTGGAACTTGGATGAAGTTCCTCTTCTTTTCATCAGCAACAGACTTCATATTTTTCTGTGCACAGAGATGACCTCAAATAATGTTATGACCTAGAAAAGTCAAATCCACCAGCTTTGGCCTCTGTGTCTTGATGAACTAGATGTAAATGACAAAGTGTTGAAAGCCACATGCAGCAAAAGCATCTCAAAACAGTGTCAACCTTCAGCAATGATAGCAAAGCTCTTCCATATTACTGTGGTCTAGTACACAATGTTAAACCAAGAACATTGATCTAAGGTAGCTGTGGGTATTATGTTCCTTATCCTTCTCAAGGAAACAGCAAAGAATTCCAAGCCTGTTTCTCCTTAGGAAGAGACGATGTGCAGGTTGTTAGCAAAAGGGAAGAAGTTTGATGGCAGGACTTGTGGCCTCGTAGAGGACCTGTGGTGAAGCACTCTGCTCCTGAAAGACTGCACCTCATGGAAGGGATACATGCTAGAGCAATTCATGAAGAACTCACCCAGGAGAAGTTCACGGAGTACTGTCTATGTGGGACAGACCCCACACTGGAGCAGGGGAAGAGTGTGAGGAATCCTTCCCCTGAGGAGGAAGGAGTAGCAGATAAAATGTGTGATGAACTGACCACAACTCCCCATTTCCCCCCTGCACTGCTTGGGGGCAGGAGGTGGAGAAATAGGGACTGAAGCTGAGCCCAGGAAGAAGGAAGGGGCAGGGGGATGGCGTGTTTAAAATTTTGTTTTAATTTCTCATGAGCCTACTCTGATTGGATTGGCAATAAAGTTAAATGAATTTCCCCACGTCAAGTTTGCTTTGCCAGTGACAATAATTGTTGAGTGATCTTTCTGCCCTTATCTTGACCCACAAGTCTTCTGTTATATTTTCTCTCCCCCGTCCAGCTAAGGAGGGGTGTGACAGAGTGACTTTGGTGGGCACCTGGTGTCAAACCCACCACACACTGTAAGCTCAGAATATCATATTCTATTGGTTTAAAATAACATTTCCATTTACATAAGTAACAATGTTACTTATACTCCATCTTACATCAGTGTTTTAAAATCAAAGCAATTTATAAGTATTTTTAAAGGAAAACTATGTTAAATTGGCCTATGAAAAAGTTAATTATTTGAATGGCTAGTAATAACCATTCTTCCTCCATCTCAAAGACAAGTGTTTGTAATTTCCATCTGCCTTGAATACCTCTGTTTTAACAGGGTTTTGTTTTTTCAATTCTAAATTGTTTTTTTTCCCTTCATATTCATAGAAAACTAATAAGATGTCACATTTAGGTAGCACTGCATGAGATCTAAGGGAAGATTCGAGATTACTCTCTTTTTCTGAAGGCTTTCCCTGGAATGTCCTAAAACATTAATATATAAAGCACTGTTTCCCTGGACAATTGGATACTTCGTTGAAAATTTTAATCCATATGGCCTATACTTGGAACCCAAACTTTCCAAGAAGATAGTACAGAGTTATGAACAAAGCAACAAATTTAAAGTGTCATTTTGGGAAAGACAGAAACAGAAATTTAATCAATCATGATTTGTAGAACTTGTGGGAAAAGTTTGCTTGTGTGGTTTGGCATTTTTCATCATGTATCTGCTGCGGGGCAGAAACAGCAGGAGTTCTTTCATTGTTGTTTCTTTGGGGTTTTTTGTACACATGATGTAGTATGACTTGAGTCGCCCTGATTCTGTTTTGGGCAGGCAGTGTGGTTCACTGGTAATGTGTACAAAGTCAAACTGGCCCACTGCCAGCATGAGAGTCTCATACTCAGGTCCCACTCACTGTGATACTACTCCTGGTACATCTCCCTACACTGTCACTGTAAGTATAATGTTCCTTGTCTGTACGTTGCTACACACTCCTTCACTCCTATCGCTACCATCTCCTTGCTTTATATAGTCCATGTCTCTTTGTATACCTCAGACATTTTTCCTTTCTAATTCCACTTTCCTGCTTTTGTTTCCCTTTCCTCCTCTTTCTTGCCATCTCTCCCTTCTCACACAGCAAGAGTGTGATTAATACACGTCTCTCCTATAAGGAAAGGCTGAAAGAGTTGGGGTTGTTCAGCTTGAAGAGAAGGCTCCAAGAAGACCTTATTGTGGCCTTTCAGTACTTAAAGAGAGCTCATAAGAAAGAGGGAGAGAGACTTATCAAGGCCTTTAGTGACAGAACAAAGAACAATTGTTTTAAACTGGCAGAGGGTAGATTTAGCCGGGACATTGGGAAGAAATTTTTTATGATGAGGATGGTCAGACACTCACCATCCACTGGAACAAGTGGCCCAGAAAAGTTGTGGGTGCCCCATTATTGTAAGTGTTCAGGGTCAGGTTAGACAGGGCTTTGAGCAACGATAGCTAGTGACAGAGGGTCCTGCTATGGCAGACCAGATGATCTTTAAAGGTTTCTTCCAATCCAAACCATTCTATGCTTCTATGATTTTAGACAACCAAACCATAATGTTGTTTTCACTTTGAGCATCACCAGGCTTCTCAAGTGTAACGGAGCATGTTGCAACATAAACAAAAGACGGCAATGTTTGGCACTGACTCAGAGACTCCATAAAGTTTTTAATGTCTGGACACAGCAGAAGGAATTATATATATACAGATATTTCCAGTGCAACTATGAAGCGGATAAACTAATTGATGAACACAGACACCTGTGGTGCCACCAGGTGCTTTAGGGTTCTATTTAGAGAGCCTCCTGATGCCATCAGAAGGTCCAGTTTTCCAGATTTCAACGCCAGAGTCACTTCTTACAGTTACAGCATATCCCTGTACTGCGGTGACACATATAATCATAGAATCATCTGGGCTGGAAAGGTCCTTCAAAGGACATCTAGTCCAACACCCCTCAGTCAACAGGGACACCCCCAATTAGACTAGGTTGCTCAGGGCTTCATCGAGCCTCACCTTGAATGTCCCCAGGGGAAGGGGTCTCAACCACCTCCCTGGGCAACCTGTTCCAGTGCTCCACCACCCTCATAGTAAAGAACTTATTCCTAATATCCAATCTAAATCTGCTCTTCTCCAGTTTAAAGCTGTTACCCCTTGTTCTGTCATTGCTGGCCTTTGTAAATAGACTGTCTCCATCCTTCCTGTAGGCCCCCTTCAGGTACTGGAAGGCTGCTATTAAGTCTCCCTGGAGAGACAACTTGGGCCATTAAGAAGGAAGAGATGGAAACAAGTGTCTGAATGGAAGACATGGAGAAAAAGGAGTATTATTCAGCAAATTCATTAATATGGCCTTAGCTAAGTAACGCTTTGCAATGTACACCAAATATTATCATTGTCTTACTTGATACATATAAGCCTGTAGGAGTGTTTGCAGCATAAAATAGAAGCTCCTTATGCACTGCTGAAATAGAGTAACAGCTTTCCTTTCTCTTTGAAAAAAATCTAGTCACTTTTTCTATTATGCTGTCTTTACTTCTTTTACAAGGTGATAGCCAAAGAAGTGAATTCATTTTTGGAAGCCTGGAAGAAAAGAAGATAATCGGAGTTTATATAAGTAATTCTCTAAATGAGCAGTTCCTTAACCTTAGAACATGAACGTGATGACCTCAAATCTGAGAGTTCAGTACAAGGTCCCTTGTCTTTGATTTATCCTGGAATATTGTCTGGAATGAGTAGTGCTTTAGAAGGCAAAATGAATAAGAACTTAGTTTTGCAATCTTTTAGTGTACTGTAATCTGTGGATCTTTAGAAAGCATCTGAAAATTACCACTCTACAGCAAGTCATAGTTGTTAGGAAGACTTTGTGGATAATTTAGAGCGAAGTGTTAAATCATGGAATGGTTGACATATCATGGCACTGTGGATTGTTTGTCACAAAAAAAGGTACTAGTGGCTTCTTGCTTTTAACATATCTGGATTTGTGTCAGAAAGGGATGGGTTTGGCTACAGGAATCAGTAGACAAAGAATCTTCTTTCTATGATAGAATTTATTTAAGGAAAAGAATTCAAACTCTGCATATATTTACACACATGGGTGATTTGTGTATAGATTTTAAAAGCTGGCCTCTCTCTTTTTGAGCTGCCAGGGTATGGGGGTCACTGTAGTTGTAGGCTACATTGCAGCTTGTAGTAGCACAAAAATGTTATTACAGTGAGCTCTGCAGCACAAATTATGAACAATCATATCCTTTCTCTGTGTTGTCCCCATTTCCACACTCGTTCCGGTGACCTTTCACCAGTCTCACCAAGAAAGTATTTGTGAATGAGTGAGTGAGGGGAAGTCACCATCCTTCCTCCCTTCACCATTCTCATGCAGCTTCTCCCAGAAACTGAGACACAGGGAGAGAGGGAAATAGGGAGTGGGACAGGCACACAACTAGCAAAGCCATCAGTTGCAGTTATCAGGGCTATAAGACTAGGTATTTCTTATATGATCTACATGACTGGCTCTCTTTTTAAGTAATATAACGGTAAAACTTTTGGAAAATTGCTGAAGACTTTAGCAAATTCACTGACTTGTGTTTCTGGTAGACATGGTGTATGTTGTTATATGTGTAGAAAATTCATGGTAAACTCAGATAGTTTCATCTTTTTAAGACATTATTACTGTGATTGATATAACTTCCAAAATGAATCAAAGTCTTAAAAATTCTGTAAGTCAATGTCATGTGGAGATTCATCTCCTCTGTCTTAGAAATGAGACGGTTTCAGCTAGTCCCCTTGGACCAGTCGTAGGATATCATTTTCTATTTTAGTGCAATTGTTCCCAGCAGATTTTTTTTAGGATTTTTATAGATTGATATTTTTTTCTGTTTCTGTCTAGTGACTATTAAGGGAGTCATTAATCAGGCATTGACATCTATTTTGTAGACATTTACTTGCCACATTGATCCTAACTCACATTTTCTTGAATGTGCCTATACTAATGTTCTTGGGACCACTACTTGCATGAACAAGGCCAAGTAGCATCAGACATGAAATTAGACACTAAAGACAATATTGTCCAAAGGTAAAAATCAGCACTATTTAAATGACATTGATGGGACACTATCACAGCTCCAAACTGCAGTAACATTAGTTTGAGTAATGCAGCAAATATTAAATAAATCATGAGAAAGATTAAGAAAAAAAAATATCTCTTTCTTGTGTGTACTAAAGTAGAGTTTCAAATTAAGTCAACAATTTTATGAAATAAATATTTGTCCACTAGAAGACAGAATAAGACCTCAAATGCATATTATGTAATGTAAGCTCACAAATAGCTGTCAAACTATACTTTTGACCAAATCTGTCAATTAGACTTTTGCAATTCATGGTTGTTTATGACTTTAGCTACCAGAAATTCATCGAAACCTGAGGTTTGTGTGCACGTGTGTATGTGTTTATGGTAGAAATCCAGGACATCCTTCCAGAGCTGGAATATGTGACACAAAATTTACTGATTCCTGCTGAAAAAGCAGTTGGAAGACGTATGGAATACCTTTGGGCATCACAAATGGAACTAGATGCTTATAATTAGGCAAACAAATCTTTGCTCTGTGGTTATGAAAATATAAAAGAAAATTTAAAGAGTTTCAGGACACTGCTTTGCTCCTTATCCCTCCTACAGTCTCACTTGGTATGAACCTCTATCCTTTCCAATCACCAAGGAATGACCTAGATGCAAAAGGTCTACTTATATTTCAGATGTCTTTTATTATCCTGCCTGGTCCCCAGCAGTCATTCATCACTGGTACAGGTTTCCTGACATTCCTGCATTGTATCAGCCACTCCTACGCAGATGGATTGTAGAGCATTTAAAATGGATCATGTTTTCATCCAAGTGGCTAGTACTGCACCGACAAATGCCTGAATCATAAGTTTATTGACTACCATGGAAGAGATGCAGAGGATAACCAATTTTTCTGGGAAGACCTATTTCTATTAACAAAGTATTAAATATTAATTATACTTAATACTAACCTTCCACAGGAGTACTACAAACTCTTGACTATAAAATCATCCTGACTGATTTTCCATTCCTGGGGAATATATATGTACAGGGTTTTTTTGTGTGAAGAAACATTTAGGCAGACTGCAGTGGAGGTACCAGGGCATTCATATCTGATATGCAAAAAAAACACCCCAAACTTGAGTTGCTAGTCTAAATCAAGAATAGGGACTTGAACCACAGTGTTCCATATCTGAAGAGAGAGCCCTCAACATTGGTTACCTTAAGGCAAAGAAGAACTTCTTTTTGTCTGTGATTGAGACCTGGAAGCCAACCAGCATTTCCTGTTGAAATTAAGACAGTAAAAGGCTTACCAAAGAATGCCTGATTTAGATGAAGCACCTACAGAATTTTGCTAGAAAATTACCACCACTTTATCTTTATGTATCAAATGAGGTGATTACCTAGGTAGGTTGCCTTGGTTTTTGTACTGATATTTTCTGCTCCCTCTGGGAGCAATGACAGGGATAACCAGTGACCAGATAGTCTCCCAGGGGAAAGAAAAGGGATTCTGAAACCAGTCAGATTGTCACCAGAAAGACTTACTTTCAAATTGTGTTTGCGTCTTTCAGATGAGTATTGTCACCTGACTAGCCAACATTTTGTTTATCTGTTGGGTTTTTTTCTTGTGGTTCTTTCAAAGTGATATCAATGGATTGACACAGGAAAGCTTTATATTCCAGTTCTATAATAACTGTTTACTGACCACAAACAGTGGTCATAAAATTACTTTGTCTCTATTCTTACAAGGTTACACGCCCTTGCTATGGCAAAACAAGCTTTTCAATCAACATTCTTAAATTATCAAATACACATTACTTACATGGAAGGAAGTGCTTAGGTGATCACATGAAGTCAGAACATTTCAAGTAACAGACAGAAGTAAGCAATTTATTAGAGTACATATAATATAAATATCTAAAGCCAATGGAAAAGAATGGAAAGAGAAAACTTTTCAATTGTCATATAAATGCTGCTTTGCTTTCTCTTTGCTTTGGAAGGAGCAAGTCAAGACAATATTGGCAATTTGACAGGAATGGCAATATCATGCTTAATTACATTTGTAGATCTCAGAGATAAAATCAAAGGAAATACACAAGTAAAATTAATTGCTCTACTGTAGCAGCCTGTTTGTACAGTAGAAATAGCACAGAGTAGACATAAAGTGACATCAAACACCCAAACTAATGCAAATACAAAAATTTCTGAAAAATAGTGATTTACAGTTCTGCTAAGCACGGGTTTCTCATAATAGCAGCCAGTAAAACAATCTGAGACAGAAATGTAATTTAAAATTGATGCTCTCTTTTGAACATTGCAGCTCAAAACACGAAAGCTGTATATTCCTGTGCCCACTCTATTTCGATATGACATCCAGCTGGGCTAAGCTTTCTCTAAGGGAGCTGTCCTTATAATCCACTCAAATCAGTACAGTCATAAAACAAATGAGGATTATCAACATCTACTGAAAAATTATGCAGCTTCTGTGGCTTCTGGATTATCTTTTTTATTTCAAATATAAATTCCGATAGTTAAGCAGTAACTTCAGACACCCAGTGTTTGAAACTTAAATATTTACAGTGTTGAGATTTTGTGATGACCTAGCACTAAAAGTATCTATCTAGCTTCTATCCCTTTGTGAGGGAAAAGTGGTTCATTGTGTGCGGGGATGTAGGGAGCAGGAAGAGATGTTACCAAAGTGTCTATGGCACAAACAAAAGTCTCACACATTTCAGTAAAAAGGCCATTTCCATCGGCTTTTGCTCATACCACCAAAGGGTAAGTAGGACTTGTACTCTTCTTCATGAATGAAAACCCTGTTCAGATCTCATTGGCTGCATTTATGCAAGCACAGGTGCCAATACCAGATGCAAGCTCTTTAATTCTCTTGGCACCACAGCAGTCTTTCCCTCTGCACCAGAGGAAGCAGAATTATTGGTATTTCACAGACCAGCAAGCAGTCTTGCTCCTCTGCATTGTACCCCGTGAGGAGGATGTCTTCCTTGGATTTGCAGAGGCAATGCAGAGTTCCGATTTGGGTTGGCCTCTCACACCTGATGGCACTGGTACATGAATTCTGGCCTGATGAACAGTTTCCAATACATGAGGCTCTAAATTGTAGCTCCTGAAGATTACTGTAATAGGGAGGCAATTTTTTACTTGGTTAACCAGAAAATAAGCTTTCCGAGATACAAGCAGGCTTTAAAATAGAGGTGTTTGCTTCCAGCCATTACTGCAAAGAGGTAACTGTCCTCATCTGCCTTTGCAACCAGTTTGTGTAACAGGACAATAGGCATCTTTATCTTCAGCAGTACTTTGCTAGGAGAGGCTCCAGATAAACTGTTACCTTTGTTTTAGGTAATGAAGTTTCATGCTACTTTAAACTCATTCGTTCTCTATGTATTTTTTTTTTTGTATACACATTATATCCATATACCTGGGAATACATTGACAAATGAATGTTGGAAGGTTAAAATCAAAGAGACATTTTTAAGACTTCTTCCATAATTGGTCGGTGATTATTTTGCAGTTGACAAATTCCTGTAACAAAGGCCGTGCTAACTCACAAAACAGCTGCGTGGCAAAACACTTATTTTTACCAGAAAATGAAACTAATTGAAAATCTGAAAAAATAAGAGAATTAATTTTTAAAGGTACCTGCCCAAATATAAATACATTTTTTCATTTCCTTAACTGTATGCCTTAGCATGCTGGTTTAATCTGTCAATGTGAACAGATTTGACAGATCTGTTGAATCGTTGTTCTTTCTTGATTTTTCCTGGTTGATAGAGCATGTACTAAAATGAACATGATATTCCTGGCAGCTAAATTTTTATCTCAGCAGTTCAATAGATGATGCCTGTCAGGCATCCAGCCTTTTACCTGTTTAGGTCTATAATACGTTTCCATTAAAAGAGGTAGGAATATAATTATACTTAGGAAAACAATATCAGAATTCTACCACTCTCCTGGTATTGTTCTTTCCCTTGTTTGTATTATTCAAGGGCAACTGAGCATACTTATAGACATTTACATGTACATTATGTTACGAACATTACATTTCTATTTTTCTCATACAAATTCTATTTTTGGAAATGCCCGTTGATCAGCTGCTCTCTTTAGCCTGTATGCTCTGTCTGTGATAACTAGGTATCAATTGTTGGCATGACATACAGTACAATCCCAATCTGGTTTTCTCAAAATGAGTGAGAACCTAATGAGGTGTGTCATCATAAAAGTGAATTGTATTCCAGTGTTACACAGCTTGCTGTGTCAAGCACTGATCTTCCTCTAGCCCACTGATTTTCCAGCCTGTTCTTTGTGTCCACTTTGATGATAATAGAACAATGGAGCAACAGTAAGCACTGGATTGCACTCACTTTTAGCAGATTTTTGTGAAGTGCTTGCAGCAGGAGAGGACATTAATCCAATAAAAATGAAACGGCGCTCTTTCCATTTCATACCAATTGATTGTCATGAAATAACCCCTGCTTCCCATTGCCATGAGATGATATTAATGTTTAATAAATAGGTACCCTGTGATCAAGAGAACGTCTTTTCATAAAAAACATGCATACAAAATATGCAACAGCATCAGTTCTTAGTTTTTTTATTATCTTTTGTTTCAACTCCCTAGATAGATCCATATAGCTTTTGATAGAGACATTTGTGTGGGTAGTCACAGTCCACAGGTCTCCCATCTAGCATACACAGGGTAGCCACACCTAACTCTTTATTCAACCTGGAGGCATATTAAGCTTTCAGTTATACTACAATTTATAAATTAGCACATTTATTCTCCACTGTGATTATGATCATGCTTTCCACAGCTGTTACACAGAAAGTTAATCTGAGAATAAGAATCTGATCTGTGGGAAGAACAAATTAATTGGTCATACAGGTAATCAGTGTGCATCTGAGGCCACCTGCACAATCAGTAGCTTTGGCCAGCTAGCTCGCCAATGCAAAAGGTGGAAACTCTAGGTCTACATCTGTGACTGAGCAGACTGGGCTTCACACACTTGTGTCTGCTTCATTTTGGAGCAGCATTTAGGCTGGCCTATTCTGTGACGGTGTGGTGGGTATAAAATCCAGGATGGAAAGGTCTGGGCTAAAGACATGTTTCCCCAGATAAACCGGCACAGTTTGGTGGGAAACTAGTTTCTCCCAATCAGCAAGCGTCGCACCCTCACTGAGCTGAAGGCAACCCGCCCAAGAGGAGACATCACTAGTCAAAGGGAAAAGTCCTGAAGTTAGTGACCCGCTCTGTTGGACTGTACAGTAAAGGGATGGAGGGGACTGTGCTATAAGGAGAAGCAGACTGAGCATGAGGAAGGGAATGTTCTTCAGAAAGGACCTGAGGAAACACCCATCTTAATTCATGAGTACTGTTTCTCAGACAAAAGACTGCAGAACTCCACACAGTCAGCATTGCAGTCACTATAATAGATTAAATTAAGAGCAATATAATTGAGCTAAAACCATCCCTGAGTACTACCAAGTGCAGTGAAGATGAATTTCAGAATGCATGTGTCTCACAGGTCTATACCAGAGTGATGATCCAAATGTTAAGGGTGATCTGACCCATTTAAGAGTGATCCAACCTGACTCTGCAAAAGGAGATTAGTAAAGTTCCCTAGCAAAGTCCCAGAAAATCTGTTCTTTTTTTGGGCTTATTTATTGTGTTCTCCTCCCCATTATTTGGAAAATCTCAGTTGCCGTTACTCTGTGTAATTAAAAATTAATCGATGGAGTCATTGCTTTATGTTGGTGTGGTCAATGAATTACAAACAAGAGTGGCCTCTGGATGTAACAGAAGTTCCAGTTGAGTGTCCATGGAATTTAATTCCATGCAGAATTACGCATTGCAAACACTCCTTAACCTCCACATTGTACAGGAAAGTCATTCTTACTCCATCTAATTTAGCATTTGTTTCTGCAGTACAGCAGCCCCTTCCACCCATGCAGAGTTTAATTTCAGCCAATAGGACTGTGTCAGTATAAAGGTCTGTGATAGCAGATTGCAGTCCAAAATTGAGACATGATTATATGCCATATTAGTTTATGCAATGTAGAAGAATACAAAAGATTTGAAGAATGTCTCTGTTGGAAATGAAAGATCAAAAATGCACCACTGAGCTTAATTTTTTTTTCTAAAATTGGATTGCGGACATTTGGCACATGAAACAACCTTATAACAAAGCTTCTATAAAACATTTTAGACCTCTGAAGCTAAAAACTATGTTCTTTTTAATGCTGTTAAGGAGAAGCAAAATTCAAAGGCTAACAAGTTGTAATTGCTTTTTGAAAAGAACACTGCCTAAAGTGAAGGTTATTTTGGTCCATTTATAGTGTGTACTGCATTTTCTAGCTAGATTATAGAAAATTATATGCCATGATTTTCTTGCTGCCTTTAACTAGCTTTATATGAACCTCACAGTTCATCTTTGACATTTTGTTGCATTGTACCAATTGTATTAAATTTACAAAAATGTTGCTCACAAACACCCCAGACTTCTTATAATTAGCCTTCTGCAGAGACTAATGATGAGCATGCTATTCTCTTTGGTGTAAAGCTCTTCAGAGGACCAACCTTCTGTATTTTTTTTTTGTGTCTCTGCTTCTTACCATACCAAATAAAGTTTATGTTCTTTGAGGTCAGTCTTGGGAGAGCACACATAAATTTATTATAGCCAGCACCATGGAACAAAGAAGCAATGGAATGAATGCTTCACTACTTTATAATAAAAAAACCCAACTGGCAAATAGGTCAAGTTCTTCTGATTTAATGTACTCAAATCATTGCTCAGTTCTTGGGCAGTGTATAGAAAACAAAATTTGAGATTGTTTCAAATATTTTCTCACTCTTGAATAAAATCACATAAACCATAATGTGCTTTAAAAACATTATGTATTAAAAATCAACTTTGATTAGTCTACACTTAATTTTAATGTGAGTGTTTTGTAAAAGAATATGGAATCCTTTGCATTTAGAAAGAACTTCAGACAAATATGATCATTAGAAACTGTCTTCACCACGGGGAAGAACATGAAATATTTGTTTTGGCCTTCTTCCTCTGAACCCAAAATTTTATGCCATGGTCAGTATTTATATCATTACTTTTCCATAAAGTACATTTTCATAAAAATGTGAAAAAGGAAATGTAAATAACATCAAAATAGTAACCTTCACTCATATTATTTAAAAACATAACATGTTTGCTACTGTAAAGAAAATTCAGGTAATAATATTTAGAGCCACAGGGTAATGAAAGAGTTTGGAATAAAGTTTGCTTATGGCCCCTGGTGGGAATGAATAGGGGCTAAAATAAGCTCAGGGCTTATTTTAGTCCCACCTAAAAACTTACCCAGTAACTCTGGGAGATGTTCTGTAGCCTCAAATTTTCTATCACACCTCTTGTCAAACTGGTCTGCTCTGCCTAGGTCACTCAGTGTTTGTAAGGCTGCTTCAAGACTTAGGGAGAAGGATGGAAGGAGGTTGAAGTGTCTTTAGCTGGTTCATGTCCTGCAGCTTTTTATCACTGTTACATCTGATAGAGTTCATCTGGGTGCTTTTCCCAGTACTATGGGAAGGTTAGGGTAAGGACAGCAGTCAGCCAGAGAAGTCCAGGGCTGAGAAGACAGAAGTAGTTCTAGAGGCTTAAAGGAAATTGCTGAAGGACACAGCTGACTTACATCTCAATCCTTAGCTGAGGCTCTTTTCATTGCATTCACAGCTTGGGTGTCAGGTTGACAGCTTTTACACTAACAAATAATGTAAGCAAGTGAATGCATTGGCTTTTTATATACTACTGCCTGGCCAACACTCTTGTACCTATTTCTGTCCAACTCTGCCCTAATTTTAATAAGCTTTTCTTACCTCTAGACTGAATTATTTCAACTTACACTGCATACAGCTAAGACTCAAAACCATTCAGAAACTTTCAGCCTTCTGCAGGATATTTGACGCAAGTTCATCACCACCTCAGCAGCTTGAAGTCTCTAATCTGCTTCTTGCCCCGTCTTTTACTAATGTATCAGGGGCAAGTTAAAATCTTGAGTTGAGAGTGTGTTGACTTCTAAGCCAATGTTACCATCTGTTCTGCTCTGAAGGCTCCTGAACTTGTATTCTTACCTCATACTCCTGAGTTATTTAAAAAGAATCACATAGTTTCTAAATGTTTCTGACTACATTAATCACAGAATCAAAGCATCACAAAGAGACTGATGTTGGAAGAGACCTCGGAGGTCATCTCTTCCAACACCCTGCTCAAGCAGGGCCACATAAAGCCTGTAGCCCATGTCCATGTCCAGATGGCTTTTGAATATCTTCAAGGATGGAGATTACACAGCCTCCCTGGGCAACCTGTTTCAGTGCTCAGCCACCGTCATAGTAAAAAAGTGTTTCCATATGTTCAAATAATACCTCCTGTGTTTCAGTTTGTGCCCATTGCCTCTGGTCCTGGCACTGAGCACCACTGAAAAGAGCCTGGCTCTGACTTCTTTCCTGCAGATATTTATATACATTGATAAGATTCCCCGAGTCTTTTCTTCTCCAGGCTAGACTGTCCCAGCTCTCTCAGTCTCACTCAGCTCTCACTCAGCTCTCACTCAGTTTCCTGAGTGGCAACAGTGCCTTATTAACTTCTGTGGCTCTTTAATTGTTTTTCTCCAGTATGCCCATGTCTCTCATGTACTGAGGAGCTCAGAACTGGACATAGTACTCTGGATATGGCCTCACCAGTGCAGAGCAAAGATGACAATACTGGCAATACTTTGTTTAATGCAGACGAAGATGCTATTCACTTTCTTTACCACAAGGGCACATTGCTGGCTCATTTTAAACCCTGCGTCCACCAGGATCCCCAGGTTCTTTTCTGACAAGCAGCTTTCCAGTATATATTGGTGCAAGGTGCTTTTCCTTTGCAGGTGCAGAACTTTGCACTTCCTTTTGTTGAATTGATGTTCTCGACTGCATCCTCTTGAGACAAGATACATCTTGCAGTGCATGAGACACTGGGTGAAATCCCATAACTACAGTCATTCTTTGGCAGCTTTTTTCTGTGGATACATTCATGGATGTGTGATTTTCCAGGCTTTATGCTACTGGCCTATCCATTGAATACTGTTCATCCTTACATTCTGGTCACAAATCACCTGAATGTGTCAACCTTAAAGGCTAATGGGATAGAAACTGCAGCAGGCAAGTATTAGAAAAGAAAATTTGATGTTTTCATTTTGATTACATTTCTTTAACAACAAAAAAGTGACTAAGAATGGAACTATGACAGCTTCGCGATTGAACTACATACAGAGATTATAGAATCACAGAATATCTTGAGCTGGAAAGGAATCATAAGGATCATCAATGTCTCATATCCCATTGTAGTGGGTGGAGATCTAGTCACTACCCACTAGATCCTCAAGAAGATTTAGTTATCAGCCAGCAGAAACTTGTTTCAGTTATGCAAATATTTATCTAATGTCATTTGAAATACCCTCTAGTACCCTGGCTTCTGGCTGCAGAAATGTAATGGTCTCCTGTAGGTCCTTATCTGCCAACACACACACATCTCTTGCATCCCACAGATTTTCAGGTGCTTATGTAGGAAACTGAACTGAGCCTTAGTCAACGCATACTGAAGAATCCCAAGAACAACCTATGTTACCTTGTAAGAGAAGCCTAGAGCTCAATTGAGTTGTCTATAAATTGGTACTTGGAGCTACTTGAGATGCTCAAAGATATATAAAACGTCTACAGGAAGCTGTCTGGTAGAAGGGAGTCAGGCAGGATACCTCACAGTGCTTGAAATGACACCAGACACCTGTGCTTAAGCAACAAAATCACCCTTTGATGCTGATTCACTGCAACAGGAGTCTATAGACCTAATTCACAGGTAGACATTTACATGGAGAAACCTAAAAGTATATGCTTTATCCCGGGGTTTGATGTCACCACTACTGTCCTGTATGTTCTATTCATTTTCACGTACCTGCTCCAATCACATTTCGTACCAAGACCACAAGGACTATTACAAATAAAGCATCTACTTTTCTCTGTAATATAAATCTTCTCACAGAACTCCTGTAGAATCTCCCATAAGTATTGATTGGAACTTTCAGATCAAATTCTTCATTCCTCTTAGCTTATCATAGAATCATAGAATGGTTTGGGTTGAAGGGGAATGTAAAGATTACTGAGTTCCAGCCCCCCTGCCGTGGGCAGGGACACCTCCCACCAGAGCAAGCCCCATCCAGCCTGGCCTTGAACACCTCCAGGGATGGGGCATCCATTACTTTCCTGGGTAACCTGTTCCAGTGCCTCACCACCCTCACTGTAAAGAATTTCTTTCTAGTATCTTATCTAAATCTCCAATTTAAAATTGGAATTTAAAACCATTACCCCTTGTCCTGTCACTACACTTCCTGACAAAGAGTTATGAAGTCACAGGCCTCCTAAACTTGCTTTACTAACACATTTCTTACTGATAGGACTTCCTCAATTATTTCTATGATTCAGCTGCTACTGACCATCAGTATTATTGGAGAAAGTCTGAAGTGTTCAATTAGAGCTAATGATATACTTTAAAACTATTATCTACATTTTGTAATGGCAAAATTTAAAATCTATACTTCTATAACTCTTCTTGAGTCACTGGAAGCCTCTAGTATGACATGCTACATGAAGCAACACTTCAAGTTTGGTAACTCTCAGGTGTTCAGGTCCCTGCAGTTTCAGTAAGTTTGCCATTTTAAAACATAGAAACCAGATAAAAACATATAGAACTGCAAAAAAGTAAATGGTTATATTTTGTTCCAAATGTGTAAAACTGAAGGATGAAGATTTTTCTATAAATAGAAAAAAAAAATACTTTCAAAGAAAGGTATCCTTAGAAACTATATGAAAGCATCAAAAATATTTGTCACATAAATAACACCAGAAAGCTGACATTTAATATAAATAACATGAAGATCAAGAATTATCCGGGTTTGAGGTTACTATTTTTAACAAACAAATCCAAGTCCAAAAATCATTACATAATTTTTTATCATTTTCCTATATCCTATTTTACTGATGGGTAAATTTTCAAGCACTTACAGCTACAGTCATATCTGCTTCACTTAGAGTGGCAAAACAATCCAACGGCCCAGAATTTGTCCTTTTGCCAGCAAAGTAAATTTGAGCCTAGGTAAATTCAGATGTCAAGAAGGGAGAAAAATATCATGGCTAATCTGTTGATTGGAAGGGAAATTTACCGTTTCTGAAACTCAGCTACCACTGTGAGATAATTGAGAAAACAGAGCTTTTGCTTTGAGTTTGTTTTTGACTGAGTCCTTTCTCCAGATAAATTTAATTTATCAAGGAATTCAGATAATAGTGGAGAGGTTATTTAAAAAAAAAATCTCATTTCATAGAATGTCAATCAAATTAACTAATAAATTAAACTTTTTTTTTTTAAAGTATGAACTCAGTGTGCAAGAATTCAAGATAGGTCTTTCAGTATATGTCCTTTTTCCAATAACTGGCATAAAGCAGCATGTATAAACTTGCTGTTTTAAGGTTATATATCATGTTTAATTTACAGTCAACTTGTTGGCTTAGTAGGGGAAGAAAATGATATATGAAACCTGGGTGTGCAAGTCAGCTTAGTCTGATCTCAGGGTAGCAGGAAGGCAATTCTCAAGCAGAGCAATTCTCACTTGAAATCCATTCAAAATGAAGCTTCCGAATCCTTTCATCCAACCCAGAAGAAACTCAATTATAAGAAGTGACATTATACAACATAATAAAAGTAGTGTCATCTCCAAATCCATGAAGGCTTGTTGACACAGGGAATGAGTCAAACTGATGGGACCATATGGTGAGAAGGAGTATGTGAACAAGCCTCCTTGTCTTCCATCCAGAGAAGTTTGTAGCAGCATTCTTAACTGCAAATACATATCATAGCCTTTAAATCCATCCATGCAGTGTTGTGCAGACAAGATGAATGGTGGTGAACAAAACAAGGTGTTCAATGAAGGGAGGTCCTCTACATTGCACTGCCACATCTAGGTATAGCCAAGGCTTGCTAATACTGAGCAGGATATAATATTTGTACTGCCACAACAATCACTCACACAATTTATCATCAACAACATAAATCATGACACAGGAATTCATTTTCCCACAATGGAATTTTAAAACAATTTATTCAGTGATGAAACAAATTGCGAAACAAAGGATTTTTAGATCACCACCATTTTTAAAGTACCTGTGTCGAAAAGGCCAGAAATTCACAGAAGACTAGACAGTAGATACTCTGAAGCCAACTGCAGCATTTCTTTTGACTTCAGTTGGATTTGAATAAGCTTCAGAGAAGAGGCAGGTCACCTAAAATATACTACTATCCTGCAACCAGATTGGCACTGATATACAAAGCCCTGGGTAGGAACAATTCATACTCTGCTATGCTCTTGTTTCCACAGAGATCTATTCACATTGGAATGGGAGAAGCTTATTAAGTAAACATGAAGGTCCTATATGATAGGAATGCTACATGAAATAATTTTTCTCAGTTGACAGATTGGGAGAAGCTTGAATTATTCCCTCTGAAAGAATGAGGCTGAGGGCTCAGGGAGAGATAAAGAAAAGAAGAAAAATTAATGAAAATCATAAGAAAGGGAAAGAAGAGTTTAAAAAAATAGTTAAATAATAGTTTAAAAAAAAAAGAAAAGAAGAATTAATATCAAGTAGCTATCAGTAAAGAAGAGCTAGAAATGTCATCTTTTTTTAATGACGAAAACACTAAGGTTCTGGAGCAGCTTTCCAGAGAAGAATAATAAGAAAAACTTAGTAATTTAAGGATGGAGGCTGCGTCCAACACCACAGGAAGCTGTTGCCCATGAAAAGAGACAGTTGAATATGATAATTCAGATGTTTTCTTGAGTGTTTGCACTAGTTAAGAAACTAGTTAAGGACACAGAGTTTAACACTAATTCATCATTGTCCTGACTGCTATATGATTAGCACACTGACAAGCATGATTTTAGCCTGAACTCATCAGCACTTTTCAGGATAAGAGGTTTGGGAAATAACACATAACAAATTGTTCTCAGCAGGCAATATGGATGAGAGCGTCTTGCTGAGGGGAGGGAGAGAAAGAAAACATTTAGTCATGGGCAAATTTCACAGTCAGTTATCCTTTAAGTTTTGTATTCCTAGAAACTTAACTAGGCAGTGTGCCTAAACTGGACATTTTCAAGCAGTGGAATAGACTTTGAAGGCTGGATACAGCCCACTATCATTGTGGTATTGCAAAGGGATTTCCAACTCACCAGGAGCCATGAACAGCCTATGGCATTAAGCAAGTCTGCACAGTAATGTGTTTATAATTATTTATAAAAGTGACTCTTTTTTTCTTATTTTCTTATCAAATCTCTATATCGGTCATTATATTCCTCACAGGGATCTTGCCAAGAGAGACTAGAGGTCAGGTGTTTTGTTCTCAAGCCTCTTACTCCTAGACGCAGGAGTAAGCATAACTTCAAAGTATTTTGGTCCTCTTCCAGGCTGCATTTAAATAAATTGGTAAATCTTTTATTCAGGACAACTCTTGTTAGCCCCTAAATTTAAATGCACAAACTCTCCAGATGGCCTTAAATGCACATAATAATAGACTGAAGAGTTTACTGCAGTGTAATTCCAATTAGTTGTTTTACAAGTGTGGTGTCTACCTTTTATGGACAAATAAATCTTTCCTTGTAATTAGTTTTGGGTTGTGGGTTTTTTTTAATTTTTTTTTTTTTCCTTTACTGAGCAGAACTTATAGTTGCTGCAATTATATCCTGGGTGATAAAGAATAAGTTAATTGATAAAAAATTCATTTACATAGTTTGCATTATTCTCTGTTTTACAACTTGAATTCAAAATACTCTTTCTGGTAAGTTAAAATAATTTTAAACTATTTCATCAAATACCAGGTAACTATAAGAGGAATGAAGTTCAACTGAATGCAAATAGAATTTGGAGCTCATTACTTGGTACTTAGTCAAACTGTCATGTTGTTTCAAATGGGGATATCTTTTACAAGCTTATGATTTGGCAAGTGGTTTATCAGGATCTGGCTTTTAAATAAAATGCTGGGTTCCAAAAGTTGTTGGGTGAAAGTTGATATATTGCATCAGGAGACTGTCAGGAAATAAAGTTTAGTCTTTTTCATTGCTCTCCTTAGCTTTTTTTATGTTAAAACATAGAAAGCTAAGCTATAGGCTAACTTCTAATTTATTACAGCTAACTGAAGGACTAATTGCTTCCTTATCCTCCTGGTTAATTCAATATTACCTTAACAGATCCTTAGCTTAAATAAATTAAATCAGGTCCGATTCCTCAATCAGAAAAAGAGACAAGCTCTGTGGTGAGTCTAAGTGAAATCAAGATTACAGGTCCCAAGTTGGTGATTCTGCAAAAATAATAGTCTGCTCTTTAGTCTTTTTAATGATCTGCACCAGGATAGACACTGGCATGTAGCTGAGCTACAGAAAGGACATCTTCCGAACTTGACTGCATTCATCCATCTTCATAATTTCTATTTCCTTGCACAGACTTAGTTTTTACTACGAGGCCGCTTGGCAGCCTCTTTAAAAGTGTCTCTAAGTTGGCTACCTGAAACACCCAGATCTGGGGTTTCATGCACGGTGGCAATCCTGCATTGCTACCCATTCTGACCCAGCATGGCAGAGTCTCTGTAACTATATTATTATCTTTTCCAAAGAACTTCTTTTCTCCTGTCATAGATGTTTTGAGACAAGGGCTGTATTTTAATTCACCAGTTGCTCTAGTAGTTAGTACACCACAGCCCTCGTCCATCCTTGCACACCGTCAACAAGCAACAGGGATCTGTGGACTGCACTCTGCCTGGCAGTGTCTCCTCCTACCAGTTTGCAGAACTACTGGTTTAGCCCAGTGACTGGTCTATGCCTCTGAAGGTGCCACTTGCCAGCCTGCTGAGCAATACAATTAAATGTTATTCCACTATTTTCTTTGAGCTGGGACACTTTTTCCAAGATCCTGAGTAGGAACCTTCTTTATCTTACACTGCATTTTTCCCAAAGCGTGAGTGGCATGTCTCTACCTCAAAATATTCCTTACCATACTCACTACATGGTGAGTTCTCATTGTGAAGGATGTTTTGTATGTACCTGGAGTTTCTGCTCTCTAGTTTTAGCTCTTGTTTCATTTGTGGTGGGAGCTTAAGTAGCCTTATTTTGGAATGGGCTATTCTGGGAGTTTGTGACCCTGACAGGAATCAGCATTGCTCTTTTCTCATCCGGATGCTCTTTTTGTAGCAGTCAACCTGTGACACCTCCCTTACCCTAGTGCTTTCAGTAACATATGATGTCAACACTCATTTTGAGTGTATGGCGAGGCATTGCAGTCAGTGCATACAGTAAATGGGACATTCCTTAAAACCACTGTTTACTTTATAGCCCTAACACCTTGCTTCCAGGCTGAGAATGCAAGTCCAATGATTGAATTGGGGTGGGATCTTAAGTTGCTACATCATGTTACTGTATGCGGAAGACTAAAGAAATCTGAATGCAAATCACAGCTTTTACGGAAGTAATTTTGCTCGTTTCACAACAGGTGTTTACCTGCTACTGTGTTTCACAGGCCCGGTGAATATCACAGATTCATTCACATCTGAGATTAAATCTTCAATAGTAAAATTAATGAGATTCCTGCTACATTGCACAGAGATGTGAATCCAGGTTTCCTCATGTTTGGGAATTAGCTGGGTTAAACCCTAGTAATGATGAGTATGCTTCATACTGCAGTTTTCAGAAATGTTGAGTGAAGTGAAGCTGAACTGAATACAAGGACTTAAGATCATACTGTTTGAATTTCCTGGGTGCACAGCTCCAATCTGAGCAGTGGTTTTAGCTCTATTCTTGCTCCCCAGGCATAATTGCTTACTTAATAATACATTTGTTTTTTTGCAGTAGTTGACCTTATTCTTTCTTTTTTATTGCTCGCTGTGTTCCTCCTTGTGGCCAAAATGCAAGACAGAACAGAGCCAGTAAAATGGTTTTATGTTGATTATAGACCCCTTTTCACAGGAGGAATCCTACCAGATTTGATTAAATCAGTTAATTAAGCTGTGTAGGAAAGGCCCCTAAATACCAGCAGAGTAGCATGGAGAAGCTCAGTATAAGAGTGAATCAGAGTCTTAAGTTGTAATTGTCCTTACCTATCACAGAGAGCAATATTCTCTTTATTACCGCTACTCTGTTCTTGTCCTATTGCACAACAGTTCCTGTGACTTCAAGCTGACCAAAGTCCTTTGGGTCTCAGGGGTTTGCAAGCAGAGTGAGGCACTTGCTGTCCTCCATGTTCTGCCCGACCGCTGACCTGAGAGGTAGGAGAGGACCATGTCCACACCATTAGGCTTATTGAGGGCGTAATGTTCTGCTTCCACCAATTTGAACCCAGTCTTGATATCCCATACCCAAAGAAGTTGCAAGCTAGGCATTCACATGTCTCAGTCTTCTCACAAGTTTAATTAGGGAACGTGCCATAGCAAACAGTTTCAGGATTGACGCCCCCAATAAAACAGTCACCATTACCACTTTTGCTGAGGCAGGTAGTCAGAGACAATACTTACCTTTCATGTAACAGCTTAATGTTTACAGCTTAATGTTCCCCAGGAGAGGGGAAGTCTGTTTCCTGGGGTCTCCACAGTCTGAGGGAGACTGGACTTACGCTTCTCAAGAAAAGACCCTAAACCCAAACTAAATTTGAAAAAAATGTTAAGAGGATTTCACAGAATCACAGAATCACCTAGGTTGGAAGGGACCTTTTAAGATCATCTAGTCTAACATCATGCTTCCTCCATCCAGTCTGGTGTATATCCCAGGAAGCAAGCTAAACTGGGACAGGGAGAGAGTATTAAACCCTGAGTGAAAAGGATGCCTGCATGGCATACAAAGACATGTTGTCTGGGGTTTTGGCTCTACTGACAATACTGAAATTGAGTCTGTGTGAAATAGTCATTATACAAAAGATGAAGGTAGGGACCAGCCATCATCTTTCTTTATAGTGAGTGATTCTTCATAAAGTTCCTTTCTAGATCTATTTCTAGTCACATAAAAAAAAAGACAAGAGCAAAACTAACCTAGATAGATATGCAGAAAACAAAGATATTTCTGAATTTGTCTCACAGAAGATTGGAGTCCCACTGTTCAACATTGTAGGCAGCTATTAATTATTTTATGTCTTAGAGGGCACAGTCATGAACTGACTTCAGTACCCTACAACAAAACATAAACCCATGGGACTGTCTGTCTTTTAAGAGACGGGAGAGAAAATAGTGTCTGTCACAAAGTTCACAGAATCTCAAATCTGTGATAAAGTGAGACAGAAATTTACTGTCTTACATCTATTTCAACAGAAGTGAGGTCTGCATACTTCAGTCTAGATCCCTTTTACCTTTGTTAGAAAGAAAAAGTAAATGAACTTCTGCTAAATATTTCATTTAAGTGCTCAAAACACATTACTGTATACAGAAGATATATTGTTCAGGTTCATTTAATGGTTTGCACTGCCCATCACTCTATGCAGTGACAATAAATGTTTCAGAGGATAGAATAAAATTAACATTTTATTCTTTATAAAATAATAAGACAAGAAGTTTAGTTCACATACTCTGAATTGTTATAATAAAGTAATTCTTATTGCCCTTCAATTTAAAAGACATGAATGGAATCACAATTGGTTTATAAAGCACATCTAAATCAAATTCACAGTACCTTTGCAGCTGGTTCTAATGAATCAGCATCTTACACAGCACACCTGTACACCAGTAGAAGTCTTTGTCTTTCAGGAAAGAATCTTTGGGGAAACAAACCACCCAAAACCCCCAAAAGAGCAGCCGCTTCATTATAAATTCTCAAGTCCAAGACTTCTCAAATATGATGGATGTCCAGCATCACTGAGAGCTTCATTTTAGTAGCCTGAGCTTCTTAATGTGCTAGTAGATCAAGGAAACATCAAAGAACAGTGAAAAACAAATGCATCATGCAAAACCTGACATGTTTTATCGGGAAAGGGCACCGGATCAAAGAGATGGCATCAGATCAAAGAGGTGGCATGACAGCACCATACTGTTTTGTGGCAGAATAGATTATAGATAGAATATTGCAAAAGCAATAAATATTAGTAAAAGACATGATGTTAAAGGAAAGTGAAATTAAAAATATGGGCACTTAAAAGGTGCTCAGTGACCATGGTTAGCTACCCAAACCACCTATTTCTTGAACACCCCCCCCCCACACACACACACACATGCATTTATTCGCTAATATAAATATTACTCGTGTAATGTTGCCTTTTAGATTTAGAGTTGGCACCTCTCCTGCCTCTTTGCTGGAATGGTTTACAGTTGTCATTTAGCACTTACAAACATCTTAAAGAATAAAGTGAAGAAAAAAATATCCCTCTCTCATAGAACTAACTGCAATCATTGTCTTATACTCTTACTGAAAATAGTCTTTTTTTTTTTCCCTATTGTTTTCTGTGGTTACAGCCTTCAGTTATTGCAGTTACTGCTTCCTTCTTATTTTCATTTATGCTACATATGCCATTAAATTCCAGGTTGGACAGTTTCTGAGTTAAATATTTTCAGTTTGGCAGTGCAGATGCACTCTTGCTCTATTATTAAATTCACTTTTTTTGTGTGTGCTTTTATAGCCAAGACCTACTTCCCTGCAGAAATACTTTGAAGATCAGCAAACACTAAATTAAAATGAAAAGGCAATTCTCTCCTGCCTTTCTATGAGCAACTGGCAGTGCTGTGCTCTGAGCCAAAGTAGAAACCTAGGAGCATGTAGTGGTTTTGGTTGTATTAGTTTGGTTGGCTGAGTAAAAACTATATCTTACAATGTTAATTTTATTCAGGGAATGATCCAAGTCTTTGCTGCCAAACACAGTCCCATGAAAGTGTCCCAAGACACTTGACAGCAATCTGCTGGAAAACACCAAAAAATCCATGAACAGAAGACAATCATAATAAAACCTCCCATACATTCCAGATGCCCTCTGTCTTTTCCCTATCACACTAGCTGGGATCAAAGCCTTGTGTTTTATTTTGCTGTCAGAAGTATCTTAGCAACTTAACTTTCTTTTTTTTTTTTTTTTTATTTGCCAGAGAATATTAATGCTATAACAAGACAGCTTTCTGAGTAAAAAGGGGATGTTGTACATGCAATGTTCTGGATCAATAATTCCCAATTTTCATAAGCCAAATTTAATACCAGCCAAAACAGATCCCGCTAAGAGAGTGTACATCAGGAGAATTTATTAGTTTGGGTTGTGTCCATGCATTGAGGTCACACCTCACGGTTTGGGAACCACAGCCCTAGATTAGGGAAGTAACATTTATTCATGTATATTCATGTCTTTTTCCCCGTTTTTTATAATTGTTCATCAGATTAACATTCCCTTCATTTTTTGTAATTTAAAAGCAATAAAAATCTTTGACACTTTTAATTGGAATGGCTATGGAAATTTGCTATTCTCTTGCTTATTTTCTCATTAATTTCAGAGGATTAAGATTTTTTTTATCTGTGAATTAAAATCATATTTTTATTTTGAGGAACTACTTGAGGAGTTTATTTGTCATGTAAGGGTTTGTTGTGGCTTTATTTTTAATTCTTATTGCCTAATTCTTCCTCCTCACATACACACCTTGATTTCAGAATAACACCAAGCTATTTCAATAACTGTTTTATCAGTGTTTTACAATCATTTTTTCAGACCTTTAGAAAACAGTCTGGGTTATAAAATTTCAAAATGTAAGGAATCTTCAGCTGTGTCAGACCCTGACTTCTGAGTCTATTTTGAAATAAGTTCCTACTAGAAAAAGACTTCTGACTTCTTTTTTCTCTGAAGGTGGGAAAAGCAGCTTTGTCCCTTCACCTCCCCACATCTCTTCTTTATCTTTCTTTTTTTGTGAGCTATTCAAGTGGTTAAAGCACTTATAAAAATATAGATGGATATAAATATTGATGTGTGACAAATACAGACAAGCACGAGTCTTGAGCTCTTAGCCCACAAAGACTTCAGACTTAAGCTCCCAAATCCTAAGTGTGCTCTGATTATGACTCTCACTAATTTCTTTTTTCATTAAAGATAGAAAGTGTATTATCTCACTAAAATAATTAGAATCTCATTTTTCCACAGCATAGCAGAGATTTTGAGAATATAAAATCAAAATAAGAACCTCAACTTTCACAAAATACAAGGATGAGATAATCTTATTTTAGCATCAAGCACAGGAGTATTGACAAGTTTCAAAATTTTTAAGAACTATGAAATTATCAGCACAAGTTGCTTTATTTTAGCTTCACTGGAGTTAAAGTTGACACCTCTTGTTACAGTAATGCTGTGTGGGTCGTCAGGCAGTTGTGATGCCCTAGACTATTCCAACCTTAAGGATACTCTGATTTATTGTCAGAAACAGAATAAAAACCCTTCACAAATATTTGAGTTATTGTGTAGGAGGATGAGTGGCTGCTTGTTTGCGAAATAGTTGGCCTGAACGTTAGGGGGAGCCACCTGCACGATGCCTCTTCAGACAGTTGTGATGGCACTTTGTAAGCAATAGCATTTTGTCTTGGGGTATTTCCTCCCAAATTATAAAACCTTTCCAACTAAACTTAATCCACGTAAACACTGTGGAGGAATCAAAGTCAAACTGGTTTTTGTATACCACTAGGTTCTTTCCTGAAATATTCTGCATCTGCAATGACTGGTCTTTTGTTTGCACAGTATTAATCGCACACTTCTTTTTCATTTTCTCACGCTATGTTACTTATATACAGTTTTACTTCTTGGAAGAGGTAAAAAAGAGAAAAATAATGCAAAATATGATCTACTCATTTAAAGAAAACTGTTTTCTATTCCTTTATTCAGGCCCAAAGTCATTGCTGCTTTCTTACAGCAACTCTCTGCCTTCAGTGCTCACATTTGCCAACGAGACCTAATTTTACCTCATGCATCACCGCTAGTTTGGCTAAATTACACACTTCTGTCCACTTCTGGCATTTCTGTCTCTCAGGATGAAGTAACTGTGTTTCCAACAGTCACTCACATCTGGGTACTGGGCCATCCACACACCACAGTCCCTACCTACCCACCTTCAAAAAGTAAACTGTCGTTCCACCCCTACTGCATACCTCTATCTTTTCAAACACTGTATTTTTTCAAGGTAAGCTTTTTTTTTCCCCCTTATTTACCCAACAGAATTTCCCTTTTGTCTTTCCTGTCCCCACCATTCCTCCAAAAAAACAAAAACCACCCCAACACAAATACAACAATACATTGCTCATTTTCTGTCCCGCTGCTCTGGAGAAGCTCAGTTTTCCTATGAATATGTATTCTTGGCTGGGCAAGTGCCAGCAAACACTGCGGTTAACTCTGGGAACTATCTCCCCACGGACCACATAAGCAGCTCAGTGGCAGTGGGGCTTCCTTCCATAGTGTATTCAGAAAAAATACCTCCTTTCCTCTCTCCAACAGCTGCCTTTCACTATGTCTGTTCAAACTTCATACCATTGAGACCACTGCAGGTCTGTTGTTATTGCTTGATAGAGGTCAACAGATTCACAAGATATTACCAAGAGGGAACGGACACATGAACTGATAGCCTAATAGTAAGAGACTTAATCAACAGACAAGCATGCTAAATAATAATTTGTAGTAGAATACCACAGCCATTTCACCTGTAATGAACAAGCATTCATGATACTGTGGTTGCACCACCCTCCATCATGTCAATAAATTCCTCAGAAATTATTCTGAGCTACTTATCTCTCAGAGTACTCACTACTTCTGTTCCACTGCTTAGAAATTACTGAAATGTTCTGTAAATCTCTCTTCTCCCAGCTGAATGGTCTAACAATCAAACCGTTCAGTTATCTCAATTACACACTTTCTAGTCAATTAATATATTACTTCACGCAGGCTTTTATTGAAAGACGATATCAACATGTTACTTACAGGAAAGGGAATGCCAAAAAAGATCTGATGATTAATATTTGTTTCATTTTATTAAGCAACATAAATATGCCAGGATGATGAATACAATAGGATTAAGAATCATCATTGAAAAACTGGAATTCTTTGCTGAGGTGTGAGGTGGTCATACTTCTGTCTGAGATTGACAAAGGAAAATAACTGAACTTATTCTGTTTTTTTTAAGAATAAGCAGGACAGTCTTTAACGTGGAATAAAACTGGAAGTAAATAAAAAATTTGTGACCTTGCAGTAAATATTATTTTAAACAGCCAACATTTAAAAATAAATAAAATACATCATTGAAATAATCCCCTTTTTATTTAATTATCCCAGAGTTGCATTCAAAAGATCAATAAAAGCATTTCAAATATCTTGACTAACAGGTTTGCTACTATGCACCAGAGTTTTACTGAAAGGATTAGCTGGTAAGAAAAGCCACAACAGCTTTGTTGCAAATTGTTTGGGATCAAATGGCCCAGAAAACATACACCAATAGACTTTGAAATGAATTAAAATTAAAATTTGCATGCGGGTTCTTTCTGCTAAACTTTTAAAAGTCCCTCAAGGTGTACAATTAGGAAGACACGTTTTTACTTTTTTTTCACATTGCTTTGTTTCCTCTGTTCCTTTTGAGATCACTAAAAATGTTAGTATTGACTTCAGTGAGAGCAGAATTGGACTATATGGAACATTCCTGAAAAGTTCTTGTTCACTTTGTGAGAAGGTCAAGTCAGTCCATCGATTTACATTTGTTAGGTACTTCTGAAGACTCTAAGTGATTCAGCATTAGTTCATGGCATAAAAGATGTGTCACCAAAATAAATTACTTTAAAATGGTGAGGTTTGGTTGTTTTTTCCTTACCATAATTCTGTTCAAAACAGGGCTTCTGGAAGCTTATTATCCCAATTCTTAAATGACATATCTCTGCTGAGCAAAGCTGCTAGGGAGACTTGAGATCATGACTGGAAGTTCCCATGGCATTTATTTGATTTTGTGCTCTGAACTTACTTAGGCACTATAACTTTACTAATTTTACCCCTTTTCATAGTCACTTCTCTTTTCTCATGCTTTTTGTAGTTAGGAAAACAAGTCTATGCCCTTAATTAATTTTTTTTTTTAATGCTGGTGAAACAAGAATTTAACTTGATGTTCTCATTCAAGAAAATGTGTTCAATGTTCACCATGGCTTAGAGATCTGCTATGACATAGATTTCATATTTCCTTTTATATTTTCATTTTCTTGTTCACAAACTGTTGCTCGGTAACATGGGTATGGATTCAGCACATTATATTGTGTCTAGCTTTGAAAGATTGCTTTTTCTTTCATTTGACAAACAGATTTGATTTCCTCAGTATTTGTAATGTTACAGAAATGTTCCCATAAACTTTTATGAAATGTCTAGAATATTGTAGGCACTGAACTAAAATTAGAGAACTAAGTTATGGAGCTAAAAATTAAGAAAAAGCATATGTGTAAAGCCCATGCTGCTCTTAGCTCATTCTGACCAACTCAAATCAAATTTCTGGAACATGTACTCTCTATCCAAAAAATGTAGAATCAATTATCCAGTATTTGGAACATTCAGAATAGGATTTGGTTCAAATACACTCTATCAGGTAAATTCATCAAACTACTCCCAGCAATAAACAATGATGGTTTTGCCCATGAAGCTAGTGGTAAATAGTTGCAGTCACTAATTCTTGCCCTTGACTTCAGTGTGAACCCTGCATGAAAGGATATTAAATGGAAATGTATATATAAGATTTTAAACAAGGGATCTATTCCTACTATTATCGTGCCATTTACAGAGGAATAGCTAGAAAAAATATTAGCCTACCCAAGCCACATAAATTACCAGTTTAGTTGGAGACCTTTCAATTATCCAACTGTAACAAAGAAAGGCCTTTCTATGTAGTAACTGATAAATCATGATAGGTTATGATCTAATATCAGAAGTTATCATTGGTTTAGGACATTAAAGGCCTGGGTACACCAAGGAAAGCAATAAAAAATTTCAGATGGAATCATACTGCCTTGCACTATGTCTTGCATATTACTATGAAATGTTAACAAGGTACTTCTCAAATGTCACTTATCAAAGAACCTCTCTGAAATATGATTGCAATATAGAAGAACATGTACTTCATGAGCTTATGATTTATTTTACAAAAAAAAAAAAGAAAGAAAAATCAGATTTTATCTTTGCATCATTATTTCCCAAATTTTGTATAATTCATGTGCATCTGTATATAATTTAATTCTGGAATGTATTTCTCAATACAGTTTTTAAAAGATCTTGTCAAATAACAAGATCTGTTATTGTACAGTTGTCTTATTGTACTATAAAACAGATATTAAAATTTTTAGATAATGCCTGCATGCTATTATTTTCTCTATAGGTCATTAACATTAATTTATTTTCAAAGCCTTTTCTACCAGAGTTATATCCTCCCCCCCGCCCCCCCCCAAAAAAAAGAAATATCTCAATATTTGCAGATGAGCATGAAGTTTTAGTAACCTACATTTACAGATACAGACATAGAGGTGCTGATAAATTTCATAAGTGGTATTCCTTGATGGTAACCATAGCCACAGTTTTAAAACCTAAAGCCTGCTTATGATGTCTTAAGGGCTTTGCATGAGTATAAACATTCTTTTCAGTAGTTTCACCCAAAGTAGGTTGAGAGTCCTATCCTAATCCTTTCTTTGCAGACTTACTTAGAGTTATATATAGATATTGTGTTAAATGACACATTTTTACTTAAAGTATTTTCATCTCATCATATTTTTATGTTTTTTCTCTAAAGTAAATTCTAGGTCACATCAGCTTTCAACTTTGTACTTTGGATACTTGCATTTTTAAGCAAATTTCTTATGCAGAAGGCAATTACACACCTAAGGCACAGATCACCCCTGGGCCTCATTCTTATTTTTGTTAAGGCCACCCTCTGCCAACTCAGTGCAATAAAGGAGCCATAGAAGTGCTGCTCAGCAAAAATCAGGCCCACTTGAGCAGAGAAACTAAGCAAAACATAATGGTCCTGATCTAATGGTTTCTTCTAGTCTTTGTATCTGTGATTTCTCTCACAATATTTTAAAATTCCTCCTCCACATGTGTCACTGCAGCTTAAAGAAATCTCAGCAATATTTATGCTGAAAGAAGTTAAGGTTGTTATGTGACATACCAAAAGATGGTAAAGAAGATTCTGGCTGCGTATTTTTTTAAGATTTCCTGTACTCTCTTGTTTTGGAAATGATTTAGGAAAAAGATATATGACTTACACCATTAACTTCACCCAAATTGGAATGATCCCTTATTCCTAAAGACCACTTCAGATCACACTTCTGTTGCTTTCTGTTACTGACATAAATCTCCACCCATTAAAATGATAGAATATATGAGTTGGTGTTTGCTAAATTCATTCAAATTCTGCTTTTGGTCTCGACTGAATATAAGACTTTTTTACTGAATGCTATCAGGGAGGGTTTGGTGAGCTTCGGTTTGTGTATAGTCAAAAAAGCTCCAGATTTATAATACAAAATCTGTCATGTTTCTGTGGACATCAACACAGAACTCAAGGCAATGCCACACTGTGGGAATTATGATCACTTCCTTAAAAAGTCTAACTGAAAGTACTGGTCAACTCAGGTGGCTGATTTAAAATTAGTTGAGAGCACAGACATGCATTCTCTTTTGAAAATGATGCTTCTAAATCTGTTCTCTGTGTAAATGAGAAATACAAGCTGCTTCAGCAAAAGAAATACAGCAAAGGAAATAACTTTTTTCTCACATTACTTTGTGCCACCAAGATGTGACTGTATTCCTGTGTAGACCTGTTCTGAGTCTTGTAAGAGATTCGTGTTTTGCTGCAGCAAAACATCCTTGAGTCCCGACTTCTCAAATCTTGTGATTTATTGTAGAGTAGCTCTGTCATTTCAGCATATTTGTTATGGCACACTATTTTCAAGAAGAAGCTGGCTTTGAATGCCATAGAGCAAGTGATTAAATGATCAGGCTACAAGGTCTTTGGCACAATTTCTTCCTTCTGATTACAATGAACCTTTCCAGTGATGTTCCTCCTCTGACAATCATTAAAGTGCGTATCTACATCCGTGAATGGTTGACTGAAAGAGCTTCATGTTCATAGCCTTTGACACCTGAGTTATTCTGAACTGAGTTTTAGAAGATGAAGGGCTCATAAAGCTGTTCTATAATTCAGTTCTGTGTCTATCTATGGGTAATACCAATATGAGTGCAAGGGATAAGCCAGCCATCACACATATTATCTGAAGGCAGACACTGGATTAATTAGAGGTACATGTCTTGATGTGAGCACAGAGCTAGGAAGGCAGTCCTGACTGATGTCAGTGACAAAGCTTCAGCTGATTTCAGCTGGAGAAGGATTTCAGTATATTTACCCTGCTCAGGTTATTATTCTAGGTCTGACTTGATTTCCTATGTTATATCTGGGTCAGTTGGCTGAACAGGATGTTAAAAAAATGACTGAAATTACTGATTCCCTGGGGGACTGTGAATATTAATTTCATTGTATTTTTGATTAATTAAATGTGTGCTAATTATTGCAATTATTGGCTTGAAATTACTTTTTTTTCCTCTGAAGAAATGTCACATAACATCTGTCATTTTAAAATCTTTGCACACACAGAATTTTCTATCCATTGTAGAACTACAAATTTTATATTAGTCTCTCTAGATTTACATACACTGAAGTCTGGAGATTTAAGACTTGTGAAAAAGTAAGAAACTGCTTAACTCTGTGTTATTAGACAAATGGAACCTTTCTAGGTATGTATGGTTTTAAAATAAGGGCTAAAAATACAAATAATATTGTTAATATATCACCCTCATATTTTTGTTCCATGTTCAAATTGTTTGCATGTGAGCACAACATTAAGATTCACCCCAAAGTTTCTGATTAGTCATGAACAGACAGCCTCCAAAGTAATAAGGTTTAGTGGTATAATAGGTTTAATAATTTCACAAATATATACATAAAAGAACATAATAGCTAGTATATGGAAATGGGAGATTTTCCATTATATACTACTTTTTCAGGCTAAAAATGCTATAAATATATACTTATAGGAAATAAATATATATTTAAGTCTAGATATATAGATACATACATGTATGTATATACATATGTTTATGTGCGTTACACTTTCTGTCAAGTAAGGGAATGGTTTTACTTAAACTAGATTTTTACCCATTTCTGAAATATTTTGAAGTAGTAAGGCTATCTCAGTTATCTGTTCATTCATATGACTATGTTTGAATTTATCATGAGGATTGTTGTTGCATATCCATAAAAGACGTACTTGGATGTCTAATGGAGAATCATTCCATTACTGGGAGCCCCAGAAAATCATTGATACAAGATAATTCTGATTCAGAATAAGCTATTTTTCTCCTGGTGGACTTGGTGAAGTGAAAAATCCTCTCAATAAATGCAAGCAAAGTCAATTTTGTGTAGAAAAATTACATTGGCTTATGTTTATAGTCATATTGTGCTGCTGTAGAACAGAGGATCCTCCTGTATTTGGGGTCATCACAGAGATGTTTCCATTTCAGGTGGATGGGATGCACAGAAAATAGCTTTGTGACAGTGTTTCAATAAAGCAGGGGTTTCCTTATTATTTCTTCCAAGACCTCATTTCTATACAAGACTTTTTTTATGTGTTTACATAGGCTGAGTAGGTACATAACACTACATTGCACTGTGCATTACGCTTTAGTACCTGAGAAATTATACTGAAGTCAGGCATCCTGGAGAAGATAAAAATCAGTATTTTCACAGTACAAATACATATTTGATTGAAATGAAACCTTTTTTTTTTTCTGTATTTCTGCTGTTGCTGACATTATGTAACTGGTGTTTTTTGGCTGTCGTTATGAGAAGCTTGCAGTTTGAGGAGCTTAGAGTGAATTATAACTATGAGTCAACAGCATTAACATTGTTGAAAAGAAAAGCTGTTGCCACAGTTGGAAAATATCCTTCAAGGATGAGGAGTAATCTTTCTACCCTATAAGAAAGCAGTGAAGGAAGAAGTTCTGATGTCTGATGGCCAAATCCCAAACAAATTTTAGGTTTTAGCACAACACACACTACTTCCTTTGCTTTTACTCCTTTTGCCAGTACTTATCTAATGTGAAACCTGAAAAAATGGTTGTTCCTCGTCTTTTCCCAACATATTAAGAAAACATTCATGAAGCTTTCTTCCTCTTACTACCCCCTTAAGAAAAAGTGTGGCCAGCAGGTCAAGGGAAATGATTCTGCCCCTCTACTCTGCACTGGTGGGACCCCACCTGCAGTACTGCATTCAGCTCTGGGGCCCCCAACATAAGAAGGTCGTGGACCTGTGGAGAGGGCCCAGAGGAGGGCCACAAAGATGATCAGAGGGATGCAGCACCTCTCCTGTGAGAACAAGCTCAGAGACCTGGGCTTGTTTGTGCATCCTGGAGAAAAGAAGGCTCCAGAGAGACCTTATTGCAGCCTTTCATTACTTAAAGGGGGCTTATAAGAAAGAAAACTTTTTAGCAGGGCCTGTTGCAATAGGACAAGAGGCAATGGCTTTAAATTAAAAGAGTGTAAATTTAGGTCGGATATAAGGAAGGCATTTTTTACAATGAGGGTAGGGAAACACTGGAATAGGTTGTCCAGAGAGATGGTAGATGCCCTATTCCTCGAAACATTCAAGGTCAGGTTGGACAGGGCTTTGAGCAACCTCATCTAGCTGAATATGTCCCTGCTCATTGCAGGGGTGGGAGGTGTGTGTGTGTGTGTGTGTGGACCAGATTACCTCTAAAGGTCCCTTCCAACCCAAACTATGATTCTATGGTTATTGAAGACTTAGCAGTTCTCCTGGTAGCTAAAGGGAGAAAGCTTAGTATGGGATGGGAATGTGGACAAGGACAAGAAGGTCCCCAGCCTCGGGTAGGACATCTCTATGTCTGTTCGGAACATAACAGGAGAGTTCACATTTAGTCAACAGAGCTCTCATTTTGGTGCTCATTGGCATCCACACCCAGGTCACATCCTTGACACTGTTTGTCAGGGCTTTCAGATCACCTCAAGGTAGGACTAAGTCTTCGGAGACAAGGACCAGCTGTGTACTTCCAGGAAGAATGAGACCCAGAATGACAGAAAGTTTAGAAAACAGCTCTTAAGAGGAAAACTGGAAAGAACTGGGTTTATTTAGTCTAGCCAAACATGAAAGTCTATGGTTGCTCTAAAACTAAGGCAGTAAAAAAGTTGTCTAGGCGTCCAAAATGCCTTTCTTCATAGTAATATGTCACATACTTACCTTCTCTTCGCTAAAGAATTATTCAGGAATTGAGAGAGTGTACTGCAGAAGTTGAATATCCTTGGTGTTTTAAGGGGTAACATTCAGTGAAATTTCTCTTCAATTTAGGGAACAGCCCATATGATTTAGATGTATAAATATAACTTCTTCCAGTTAGTCTGATTAGCTATGAGAGCTTGCAAGCATGAAGAAGAGGCATCACACATTGGAAACAATTTTGTTGTAGACAGGTCTGCAATCAGGCTGAATTACTTTGCAGCTCCAAACTACAGATGCAGGCAGCTGCAAAACTCTCTGTTTTCATGCAAATTAGATGTTGCTATAGACTACCAATCTCCCAAATTGCCTTCACAACCTTTCTCAGTTTGGAGAAGTTTGGAAACTCTGCAAGTAATTAGTACCAGTAATCCCCTGTGCAAGGTATCTGCCAAATTCACTGCATAGCTCCTTCTTCTAGATACCATCTTGTAGAAAAGTGTGTCATACTGCCAAAAAATAATCAGTTCATTTCTTTCCTTTGAATTACCCTTAAAATCATTTATCTTTATAATGTGCATGAAAAGGAAGACAAAGATGAGGAATCGCAATCTAAAAAAAAACAGGCATCAAGACAAGAATCCCCATTCATTGCATGCACACATATAAAATGAACTCATCAAAATGCAACAATTTACAGCTGCTCACCAAAAGCAATTCCATCCCCTTCCCCCACTCCGATATTAACCAAACAAATTTACCTTTGCAAGACTGGCAGTGCTTTGCAGAAGAGTGTGAGGACTCTAATAATTTTAGAGCTTTTAAGCTACAGAGAAAAAACCTAAAAAAGCAGGGAAATACAATGAAAAGAAAATTGAAGACAGCTACTCAGTCCACAAAACCCAACACAGGTGGATAAAAACTCTCAAATATATTCTCAAATGCTATAGGTCAGAATTTTGGATCACAGGAGAGTGTTTACGCGTGGGCAGCACAGCAGTTTCCATCATCATTATGTGGCCTGCAAACAGATTTTTGCATAACAAAAAAGACCAGTCTACAGCTTCATGAATGTACTCATTAACTATAATAGCTTTAGCTATGGACTGAACAGGGAGGGACTTCAGAGAAAAAGAAATCAGCTCAACTGATCCCAAGATATTGCTGCGTTTTCAATTTATGAAATAAGTGAAACTGTTTACAAAAGGGAGGGTGGGGAGTCTATTTTTGTTGTATGCATGTATCTCTTAGCATTTTGTCTAATCTTAGAAGCAGTGGTTTGGAAATGTGTGCTGAATAGTCCAGGCAATTTTCACAGGGATGCTACAGCTGCATTCCCCAGCTCACTGGTATCGACTCATGACATTTCAGTGATCCCAGTTTGTTTAGAGCAAATAACTTGAAAGTTACGTTTGATATAGTGAGTTTGGTAAGTGAGTTACTTAATGGACCAAACTAGCAGAGAGGTCTCCAGCTTTCTATGCTATATCACACTGGTGTAAAAAAGACAGAGCATCCATCATGTTAGCTGTAGAAACAAAATGCAACATGGTGGGTGAGGAGCTGCCAACTCTTCCAGTTGGCAATCTGGATGTCCAACCTACTTAGTTGCAGTTGGTTTAGCACGAGTCCTCTCCCTGCTCCCCTCTCCCACCCAGACTTGGCAGCAGCTGAGAAGAGGCCACACCATCATACTAGGCAAGGAAAATCAAGTGGTATCAAGGGAGTGGTATCAAAAGGAGTGGTATCCAAGGGAGTCTTAGCTCTAAAACCATAAACTGTGGCATCTGAATGAGATTTGTGTGTGTCAGAGACAGTGTGTACCTTTTTACTTTAAAGAAAGAATAAAAAATACTGGAACCATTTCACTGATGCAGAGTAATAAACCATTACAATATTTTCCAAATAGCACGCACATATTGCATAGAATTTGCACAGGTGTGGGTAGGTCAGCTGAGTCTCCATGGAATGCATTATGTTATGAAGAATTTTGCATGCCCTTTGGGAAAGACCAGCTTAAAATATCCACATTTTCACTTTAACATGCATCATCATTTGCTACTTAAACAATCCAAATAAATTCTTAGTACCACACACCCTTTAAGGAGGATGGTCTTACATTTCAATGTCAGGTGTAGTATGGAAGGCAGAAAATATACTCCAGATCTTTCACCATAAATCTCAATAACTTGACAGTATCTACCTGATACCTTGGTAGCAAGTATCTAGTTAACTTCTCTAAAGTGAACAGCTAACAAATACTCTCTGGTGGCCAAAAATTCCTATTTGCAATTCACTGTTACTTATTAGTACAATAAAATTAAAATGATTTTATGGTCAAAGTTTCATATAATACAATGACTGAAAAAGGGTTGCAGTAGTTTTGGGAACTACCAATTTGCACAGTGTCACTTAGTTGCTCTGATTCTCTTTTACTATCCAACATATGTGCTTGCTAAATTTTGAGCAAATTATAATTAATACTCTTCAAATCATAGGTTGTATATCTTAATATACTCGTTTCTCAGCACAATGAAATTTCAGTTCTGATTCACACTATCAGGATGCTGCATAGAAAAACAACAAAAACATAACAGGCATTGGCATTGTTCAGGAATTCTTAAATTTGAAGCTGGCCGTGAAGGATATTGTGGTACTGAATGGAAAAATAATAATTTATAGTATCTTTTTGTCTGTTTCTCAGCATAGAATATTCTTTTTTGAAACTTTTTTAATCCAACTGACCTTCAAAAGTTGCAGACTTTCCCTACTTCCTTGGAAGGCTTCTCAAGAACCTGAAAACATTCATTGATATCATTATAAAGAAAAACTTGAACCCTATAGTTGAGATTTAAGAAAAGTAATGAACAGTATAAAAGACTGGTAACATTTAAAAAGAAAACCTGCATTTTTTAGGATGCCTTTTAGGGTGTAGGCGTGTCACCTTATGCAATCACTTTGCTGTTGTTCAGCCCTGATGTCTCATCACTGATTAATTGACATTAAAGTGTCAGTTCCCAGGACTGAGGTGATTTGGACTACAAAAGTAACAGATCTTACGTACAACAATATAGAATTGCTGCTGTGGATATTCAATACTGAGTGGGTGGTCTTAAACTGCCAAACCTGTGCTGGCAGTTCAATTCACATTGCTGGCCAAAACATCTAAAATAGGGAACACAGAATCTTTCTTTTCTGGTTTAAAAACACAAAGGATTATCTTAGTTACCCTGTGAAATAGTGTTATTTGGGGAATATATCTAAAACCCTTCCTTTCACAAAAAAAAGAAGGGAGATTAAATGGTGTAATTTTCATTTAGAGCAATTTCAAGAAGACAAAAGAATTTCAAAAGTAACAGAAACAAGAATTTCTGGTTCAGAGAAAAAATGCCTTTTCATTTAAAATCTGTTGACTTTGTAAAATGTTAGCTAGCTCTAATTAGGATTTTTTTCCTCCTTTTTCTTTCATCTTGTGCATGAAGAAGTGGTTTTCTCTATGGTTAACTTCAGTGCTTCCTCACTAGAACAGGAAAGCTGATTCTGCTGGGCAAAGGTGTGTGACCTACTGCACACGCCTGCACACTTCAACTGCATCTTTGGAATTACCTGTGTGAGCAGTCAAACACATGATTAATTCTAAATAATTTTCAGTTGCTTGTTAAAGTTTCCCAAAACAACTGCAGAGAGGGAAAAAATAAAGTAACAAGAGAGGGACTCTTTACGAGAAAGTGTAATGACAGGACAAGGGGCAACGGTTTTAAATTGGAGGAGGGGAGATTTAGATTAGACACCAAAAAGAAATTCTTTACAGTGAGGGTGGTGAGGCACTGGAACAGGTTGCTCAGGGAAGTTGTGGATGCCCCATTCCTGGAGGTGTTCAAGGCCAGACTGGATGGGGCTTTGAGCAACCTGGTGTAGTAGGAGGTGTCCCTGCCCATGGCAGGGGGGTTGGAACTAGATGATCTTTAAGATCCCTTCCAATTCAAACCATTCTATGATTTTATGATCCTTGCGGTGCTTTCCAAGCTCCGATTCTGTGATTTCTGCAATGTTTTAATACTTCCCTAATTCCCCCCATTCTCCCCACCACCACTCCCAGAAACCTCTTTTTCTTCTTTTTTGGATGGATTTGTCACCTCAGATTTAGGATTGTTCAGTTTTTTAACTACTCTCTTTAAATAGTAAATTCTATTTGGGAAAGAGATGTCTTTCCCCTTAAAAAAACTCAAGCAAACAAAATAACCACAACAAACTCCAACAAAGAATAACAAACCCAAAAATCCAACTTTTAAAAAACCCATTTTTTATTAAAAAAAAAGCCACAAACCCAAACAAACTAGTGAAAACCCACAAGACACCAACCAGCTAATCAACCACAAAAGAAAAAAATAAGTTTTGGAGTAATGTTAATTCAATTTGGACCATGTGTTTTTGTACCCTGGCTGTGAGTTGCAATAAATGTCACTGTTTGCTAAGGTGTTACTCCTTTGTGTAGCTATGCAAATGTACATCTTCCCAAATTTTTGTATTGCTTAGACACAAATAATTCTGAAAATGTAGACATTTCACTGTTGCAACTATTAAACAGATGGAACTTGCTTAATATGTAAGGAACATTATCAGAATTAAGTTTTCAATCAGGAAGGAACCATACAAAAATGATAGTTGGGTGTCAGTAGACAACAACAACTGCTTCAATACAACATGTTTAATTTCATCTTGCACCTTGGTAAGGGTAGTTCATTAGTGTTTTGTGAAAAAATTGATCAACATGGTTGTCTTTATTCATATAATTTGGTAAAAGTGGAGGGCTAAGCAGGTAGACATAAACATGAGAATAAAATAAGCCAATTCAAATTTGTTAATTAAAAATCATTTTAGAATTTATACAACAATGAAATAAAGTGGAAGCATCTCAAGGCTTCAGGCTTAATTCCTCTGGAAAATCAACAAATCCTCTTGAGATGCTGGGAGGAACAGAAATATTCAGTCATTTAACATGTGGCTCCATAGCTGGTGCCACCACGATAAGTTTGGGTTCTTTGACAATAGATTTGCCTGTACAACAGCAGGCCTGTTAACACCTAATGGGAGATGCCTCTCTCAAAGGGGGAAGAGGTTTCTTGATAAAGACATTGCGGGTTTGATTGACAGGGCTTTAAACTAGTGCTCTTGTGGACAGGAAGGCCAATGGAATCCTGGGCTGCATGAGGAAGAGTGTGGCCAGTAGGTCGAGAGAAGTCATTCTTCTCTGCTCTGCACTAGTGAGGCCACAACTGGAATACTGCATCCAGTTCTGGGCTCCCCAGTTCAAGAGGGACAAGGAGCTACTGGAAAGAGTCCAGCAAAGCGCAACACGGATGGCAGCTTCTCCCTTATGAAGAAAGGCTGAGAGAGCTGCGACTCTTTAATCTGGAGAAGAGAAGACTGAGGGGAGATCTTGTTAATGCCTATGAGTATTTAAAGGGTGGTTTGAAGGAGGAGGGAGCCAGACTCTTTTCAGAGGTTGCCAGTGAGAGGATGAGGGGTAACGGGCATAAGTTGGAACACAGCAGGTTCCACTCAAATATGAGGAAATACTACTTCATGGTGAGAGTGACAGAGCCCTGGAAGCTACACCAATGCATGCATCATGGGCAACAAACAGGAGGAGTTGGAAGCTACTGTGCTGCTGGAAAGATAGTGGCCATCACTGAAACCTGGTGGATGAATCCCATGACTTAAGTGTGGCTATTGAGGGCTACAGGTTGTTCAGAAGAGACAGGAGAGGAAGGAGGGGTG
>JAOQGH010000001.1:206313612-206324880 GCA_025769975.1 Gallinago jamesoni | reverse complement strand
CATCATGAGAAGCTGGAGAAACTGGTGAGGGGGATGGGGTGGGGGGGGACGGGGAGGGGGAGAGAGAGGCATTATTTTAATTTTCCTTGCATACAATCATAATTCCCAGACATATGTCAAACCTCAGCATAAGCTAATACAAACACAAGGCAGAGTGGATGTCAAGAAGTTGAGTAGCTCAGTGTCCTCCCTTCACTGAGGCAGGGTCATTTATATCAGATGGATGTCTGTCTAACTTTTCTATGACAACCCCAAAAGCCTCCAAGTTATTCTAGTTCCTCATGCTCTTTGCTGTGGGGAAATATTTTCCTGGTGCCTAAAATGAGTCTTTCTCATTAAGTTTAAGTTGTGAATGACTACATCAGCATAATAAAAATATTATGATCAGTTTTTTATGTACCTGAAGACAGATATCTTTATAAATCTTCAACTAATTCATTCAAGACTGTTTCCTAAATCACCTTTTCCTAAATCACCTTCTTTTTGGTTGGCCCTTTACCTCCATCACTAATCACTAGCTTTTCCTTCTGTGAAGTTTGATACTAAAACCTGTCCTGGCTTTGTCTTTATTAGCTTTCTCCCTGTAGTGAACTGCAGACCAATGCTTTCTTTACTCTTTCTCTCACAATAAAACTGTTAGAAAATTTCCCTCTATTACTTCTGATGTCCTTTGTTTGTTGCAGCTCAGTTTGTGCCTTGACCTTTCTCATTCTGTTGCTGTCATCTAATGTGTTTCTTTCACATTGATCCTTGAAAATCTGAGCTTGCTTATGTTTTTAATATATTTCCATCTTTGAGATGGACACACTAATATTTTACTGTATTTCCTAGTCTTCCTCTGCATGGCACTTTTTAATTAAGTACTTTTCAATTCTTCAATCTCTTGGACATTCCTGACAACAGACATAACCTTAAAATTTTCTAGGCTTAGCAAAGTCTATTTTTCCTCTTTGCTCTTTTAAATCAGAAATGATATTTTTCATGGTTGTTCTCACCCAATTTGCCTTTTGTCTTAACCTTCTCAAGCAGGTTACTCTCAATCCACCTACTGATTAAACACCTACAGAAGTGCCTCCTCTTTCTTGTACTAGGTGTAGCTTGTAGCCAAGTACTGTCATATAGGCTTTCCAAGAACCTGATAGACAAACTACTGCATCAGTCTCCTACCCCTCATTATCAGTAAGTTCTGTGCTTTGGAGAATGCTCTGGTAGCAGCTTATGGGCCATAATGCAGCATGCCCATTAGTCAATAGCCTTAATTCCTTCCGTGTTCTGCATCTCTGTGACTGAAACCCTGATGCAATATGCAACATCCCCTTCCTACTCAATTTGCCTGCTTTTCCTGAACCCTTTAATTATTTTTTAATATTATTTATTTATTTATGTGTGCCTAATGATCTCTTCTGAGCAATTGTTGTTTCTCACAAATCTTATCATGGAATGAAAGGTTTCCACATTCTCTTATGTAGTTTAAGCTGACAGTAGTTTTCTACCTTTTCTGCCTTTGTCTAGTTTACAGTGATGTGAAACTCTAATAATTTGCTCATCCTGTAGGAGGTGTCAATCAGCTCTGCAAATCCCTGTTATCCCTGACACAGATTGTCATCAGTAACATACTCCATGCTGTTGATAGTCCTGCTGGTTACCTAGTGGATGTGAAGCGCTCATGGATCAATGTCCATCTTGTCTTTTTGAAGATATTTCGTGGAATTAAATGTTAACATCATTGTTGACAAGGATTGACTAGCTTCACCTTGTTGAAAATGTTTTTCAGAAGGGCTAGCAATTTCTTTATTGCACTGTATGAGCCCAAAGCAACCATCGTCGTGCATACTGAATGGTCTTTATAGTCATTTAATGTCTTTTTGATGACCTCTTCATAATGCTTCAAGCATGATCTTGCTCCTGTGCTGCTCTTCACTTGAATGTTCTCCCTCCATGATGATTCCTTCCAGAAGAAACAAAACCACTTCACTCATATGGGTGGAGAATTCTTTATAACAGATGCAGTCCTACATCTCATCTTTCTTGGCTACCAGCACCTTAGTGTCAAAGATTGCTTTTCCTTTCTCCCACAATCCCTGTATATGATAGGCAAAGTGGGCTGAATCCAGCACAACAACGCAATCCATCTGAGGAAGATCTTATTGGGGCTGTCTCTTTCATATCTAAGATGAAAAAGAAGAAAACACAGAAAATCCAGGAAGCCACATTCAAGTTTCTCACATTTTACCATAGCAAACATAATCCTAAAACCCCTCCACCTCTGTCTTCTGTGTACATACAGTATAACTGGTCCTACAGTATGTAGCCCTACTTGTTCAGATACACTCAGCTGGAGGAGCCTGAAGATTTATTCCCTGCCTTTACTATCCAGGGTTGTGGGGGAGGAAGTGAGCATGGTGCTCACAATCTATGATCACAGCTGGCAATCCAGGCATTTTAACAGGGTCGCATTTGTCACTACCTTTCTGTTCAGATGTTTAAAAGTAAATATATTTACAGTAATGACCTAAAGCATTGAATTATTTTATTGCATTTACATTTATTCACTAATTATCATATTTATTCATTAATACATTTGATTAAGTATTGGTGGCTTTGTCATGTCATTTATTAGAACCTTTCTCTGATATAAAACTATGTTGTGATTTACTGTGAGTAGACTAAAGAGACCTTTAACAAAGGAGCAGAACTCTCCCCCTGTGTTTGTTGAGGCATATTTTTTCACTAAAATCTCCATTGTCCTGGCGCATCTTTTAAAACCCAGTAGCTGGGATAATGTACTCAGGCAAATAAGATCTGATAACAGATAAAGAACATTATGGTAATGGACTTCCTTTTTCAAATTCATCTCTTGTTAGTGCTGCAACAGTAAAAGCCATTTAACCCTGTTTCTTTTTCCTTTCCTATATTTCTGTTTTGTTTTGTTTCGTTTTGTTTTTAAGAAACATCATTAACAATTACATATTTTATTGATACAGTGTGGTTATTATGCTGTTTCACACCACCAGCCTTTAAAGAAAATGCACCAGACGTTACTCTGATGGCCAAGAATATAAACACAAAAGAACTGGATGAGGGAAAAACACATCATGATCCTGAAAGACAATTCCTCCTTGTGTTGCATGTGAGTGTGATATTGAGGGCAGCCAGGTCTTCAGTATCATAGTCCTCTTACCTTGTTGACGGCTTTCTACTCAGCCAAGCTGATGAATGAGATATATGCATTACTGTGAACACCTGACACACATCTCAGCAAGGGTCTTATACATTTGGTGCTGCAGCTGTACAACTACTGCTTTCTTTCACAGCAAGGTTTTTCACCTGCCGTTCTAGCTTAAAGTCTTGGTGGGATCGCTTTAAGGACATTTGCTCGTTGGTTAAAAAGCAACACCACCTGTTTCAAATAATCAGAATCACCTAATCACCTAATCAGGATAAAATTGGAAAGCACAGTGTCTGTGTAAGGGAGAGGAAAAAAAAAAAAAGAAAAAAAAAGAACTTGGGCAGGGATATCCATATCCTATTTAATCTTTGGACTCTTTCATAATCATTACTGGAATACTGATCTCCTGGAATTATATTACTACCTGTTAGGAAGCTGTTCTTAACCCACTGTTAACCTAAATATCCTATACACCCCATTGTTAACTTAAAGATCCATCTCTTTTGGCAGCACGCAGTCCTGCTTTAGTGATAATCTAATCCAGCACCGCATTAATGATAATCTATGCACCTTGCCACTTCTGTGGGTGAGAATGGAGATTGTACTGGACTTCATTTGGAGCTCCTTGTCACAGAGCATCTTTCTTTAGTTGAATCACTAAATTTTAACAATTGGTAATTACCATTTTGAATCTTTCATAATGCAACCACCAATGGATTACAATGGTATTACCAGCTGCTACAGCAAAATTAAGCTATTAGGAGAAGAAAAAAGGTCTAAAGAGGGACAGGCAGGACTATGAAAGTAAGAATGTGTCTCCCTCTCTGTCTCCTCTCCCTCATCTTCACACCCCTTGTTGAATTCAGAGGATGCCACAGCTCCAATATCCAAAAGCCATCTCCCTCATCCAGTCATCGATATCCCCTAAGTGTTGTTACTCTACCGTGGGTGAAGAATTTAAGTATCACATACGCTACTGGTGCTTTTGCATACTCATGCAAGCCTTTTTCTTACTGCACTTTCACTGGCTTTTAGATATTAGTTTACCGTTTCCTTTGCCACCTTGTCTGTCTGAAGCTTTATTATCTCTACATTGTTGTGTCTGCAGTACACACTTTGGGTACATCTTTTATATAACACTCCTAAAAGCCTTTTGCCCTAGAAGCTAAACTGAAAGACTTATTTGAATGAAAAGCAGCTCTGTTGAATTAAGAAGTCCTTCTGTGGAAAAGTTGAGAAGGAGGGTTATGTAATATAAAGTTGTTATTTCTGTCTTTTTTAATAACTTTAAGTTATAAAATGGTATCTCTGTTGCAAATCTTCTTAGAGGGGATAACTATTCATAAAGTAATACTATGAATTTTATAGCAGTCTGCTCTATTATATCTACAAAACTGTTCCTCTGAAAAATGATAAAGAAATTAATTACAAGAAAGCAGGATTTTTTCTAAGTTGTTTACAAGACAACTCATAAAGCTCAGATACTGACAGCACCTTTCTAATTCTCTAAAATTCTATTCAGTTTAAAAAAAAAAAAAAGCACAGTACAGAAAAACTATCACTTCCTGCTCTCATAAAACCTGTCAGATTTTATGAGGATGGATAAAGCTGCTTAAAAACTTGGCAAAGATTAAAATGAACGTTTCAAAGAAAAGGTTAAGTCGCTCATAAATTTAAAAAAAAAAACTTCTGCGGCTTTTATCACAAAACAACTCATAAATGATTCTAACTCTTTGTCCAGTAAATAGCCCTGGTGGAAGGTGGGGAGTGTTTGCCTGTACTGAGCATCCTGAGTTTGGTTGGGAACATTAATACCTGGGCTCATCCCTAATTGGATCTAAGCTTGAAGGTAAATTTTCCAAGTGCTGTGTTTGAGCTGAATATCCGTGCTCATCTTTCTCGTTTCATGAATGTATGTTTTCCTTTTTTGGGCTGAGTAAATTAATGCATTTGAAATCTGAAGGCATGTTTATTTCCATTTGAGATACTGGATATTATTTTTACCACCGATAAAGCTGCCATTTACTGACATTGCAGCTGTGTTAATAAGATGCAGTCAAGAGTCCAGGCTTCAATGAAAACTTGTTACTGTCTGAGGTCTTGACTTCCGCACAGTGTGAGGACAGATGAATCCCCATGTGGAGGACAGGGAATGTGCAGAGGCTTCCAGTGTGCTCTGTGCAGTATGGGAGCACAGCTTAAGCCAGGCAGTGAATGATTAAATTAGAACAACATACAGATAAAGGTCACCTACATCGGTTACACTCTAAGTTAAAATAGCTAAGGCTAGCTTTAAGCAACTGATGAAGTTTTAAAATATGACAAATTAAGCTTATTTTTTATTCTTCAGTTATTCTACCTATAGGATTTAAAGGTGCTCTTTATAGTCATTAATACCAGTGCCTTTTAGAGGGGAAAAAAATCACAATCTGAGTTTTTTCTGCATTTCTCTAACTGTAAAACCCGTGCTTTTGAAAAAATGAAACATCATGTTCACAATAAGCCAGCAGAAATCTGTAATGCTCTAATGAGGTATGTACATTTTAGTGTAACTTTGTAAATGTCAGCATTTCCAAGAAAATCCATTGTGAAACTGGGGAGGAGGAATTACCCTGAGAAGATCATGAGATTTTGTTTGGTTTGTGTTTCAGGGCACTTCTGGCTACTTGTGGTCAGAGTGTTCAAAGCAGACAGGTTAATATCAGGGGTTTAAAATTCTGTGTGTGGGGCAGCGTTACACAATTTCATAATACTCCAGCCACCAGAAACCCAGAAACAGAAGCAACACATGGATCCGCATGATGCTCTGCCCAGCTTCATTAGTCATGTCTGCAGAGAGGATTTATTGCTGCAGATGCAATACCATATTGTCTCAGCATCTGAGCTCTGAGCTAGTATTTCTGCTTCACCGGCATCAGCCCATTCAAAATTTGCTTCTGACTCTTTGTGCCATACTCTGTGGTGCAGTATAGGCATGGTCTGTAACACAGTCCCACCCTTCGTGCTGTAAAAGGTCCTGTCCTCAAGGTCACCTCCTTTCAGGTAAGAGTAGTATTGCCCTAGTGTCAATAAAACACTGAATCCAAGATTTTCTCCCCAGAGCTCAGTGAGATTTAGCGTGACGGAGAGATATGCTTATACCCGGCCGAATTCAGGATCCATGATTTTTAATGTTGTTTCAATTACCTGAAGTGGAGGATGAAGAATATATCATCAAAGTAGACCTGCCAATGACAAGAAAATGTAAAGAAAAGGAAAACACAATTCTTCTACTAAAATTATTACAAATGCTTTACAAAACTCCACTCAGAATCACAGATGTGGGTGTGTGCTCTTAGGCTCTGAATTTTATTTTTAAGTTATTTTCATATTCCTTTGAATGTTTAGTGTTGTCTCTTCCATTTATCCCTGCAGTGATGGCTGGGCAGACAGATACGATGTGACAGAAGGGTATCAGCACGAAGCTGTCGGTGGAATAACGATCAAGCTCCAGTCTCCCGATGTGAAGTGGTTTGATGATTACTACCTACAGCTTCGGCCAGAAACCAATCACCGAAATCCATGGTTTCAGGAATTTTGGCAGCACAGGTTCCAGTGCCGGTTGGAAGGGTTTCCCCAAGAGAACCCTAAATACAACAAGACTTGCACAAGTAAGTGAAATTATTTCTTCTGCTGTATAAACCAGTGTGACTGAAGGTCTGGTGTAAACAGCTCATGTTGGACTGATGCAGCATGGTCTGGTGGAACAGTGAGTGAGGTTGGAAGGAAAGAGGCTTGAATTGAAGACATTGATTTTTCCAAAATGACAACCACAATTTTAAAAGTATTCAGTAAAGAAACAAAGAGGTAGTGAGTGACTCAGTACTTAACTCCTCTCTATATTTGAAAAACATGCTGCTACTTTCCCTCCATAGACATCTAAACACTTTCAAAAATGTTTTAATCCAAACTTCAATGTTTCTTTTCTGAAACAGGGCTAATCATACTGCTTTACTTCACAAGAACAATGGGAGAATTAATATATTAGAAGATACCCATATAGATGATAAAGTCCATATGGTAATGATGATTGTGTACTTCAGATAGAAAAATAGCTGGTTTGAAAGATTTCATTACATTTTATTTCAGTCATGAGTCATTTCAAGAAATGCCATTTTAAGCTGATCTTTTCCATTAAATTGTACTGATTGTAGCAAAAACTGCCACAACATTTTGTCATTTTTGCAAAACAGTGGCAAAACCATTTTTTCCCCAGAAAGTTGTGGTGCATTTTGCTGGTGTGATTCCAGAGGAGTGCTACAAAGATGATCAGATACTTGTGCACCTCATCTATGAAGCAGGCTGAGAGAGTTGGGGTTGTTCAGCCTGGAGAAGAGAAAGCTCAGGGGAGCAACTTCCAGTACCTGAAGGGGACCTACAGGAGAGATGGGGAGGGACTCTTTATGAAGGAGTGTAGCAATAGGATGAGGGGTAATGGTTTTAAACTGAAAGAGAGGAGATTCAGATTAGATATCAGGAAGAAATGCTTTCCTGTGAGGGTGGTGAGACACTAGAACAGGTTGCTGAGAGAAGCTGTGGATGTCCCATTCCTAGAGGTGTTAAAAACCAAATTGGATGGGGCTTTGAATAACCTGGTCCAGTGGTAGGTGTTCCTGCCCGTGGCAGAGGGGTTGGAACTAAATGATCTGTAAAGGTCGTTATCAACCCAAACCATTCTATGATTTTTTTCCTTCTGTTGATTACTCTTTATTTCATGAGACTTCAAGCAGTACTAAGACTATGGGCATCCTGCTGATGCTGGGCCATAAGGTGGTGCCATGCTGGGCATTAGGTCAACCACAGCCCTAGGTCTCAAGTGACCTTTTCTCCTAAAAATGTCAATATCTTCCATACACCTGTGAGCCCAACAAGTAGCTTTAAGGATCAAAGTCTTGGATTTACACAAGGCAAAACCCTACATAAGGCCCACTTAATGTTCATACATCTTTCTTTCACTTTGTACAAGGTTGCAGAGGAAGTTTGTGGTTCATCTGGAAACTGAATCTGTGAATCTCAGAATCTCAGTGTACGCCTTCTGCATTCTACTGACTTTTCTCCATTATTTTTATTTTGCTACCCTCCAACACAGGCCAACACAGCTTTTATTTGCCCTATTGACAGGTACTGCATATTAAACAGTAAACTTCATTGATTTCTCCATGATAATGTAGATCTCTTTCCTGAGATGTCAGTACAGTGGGCATGTCTTGATACGGGCTAATAAAGACCTCATTTCTATCACTGTGTTGTGTTCGCAATGACATTTCAACTCGACTTTTCTAGGTGGGTTTTTTGTTTTTACTTACTTTTTACCAACACTGGGAGAATTTAATTTCTGCTTTATATGAAAGATTGGGAACTGTGAAAAGTAGTTGCCTAGAGAGTCTTTTATAGTGCCTAAAATACAATTCACCACTGCAAAAAAAATTATCTCAGGGGTGCTGGGAGATGTTATTTTAGACATGAAGTCACCCAGTTATGGATATGAGACAACTTAATCATAAAGCTTGAATAGCTTGGTTTTAACAGCACTCATCAGTGGAAGGTTTCCCACAAAGAGATCCTGAATGAACCACAGCTCAAATAGGTACCTAAAACCTAGGAATGTCAAATACACAAAGAAAGGTGCTGATTTGCAAATTATGACCAGAGAAAAGGACTAATTTCCCCAAAAGATTGTTCTAATTACTTTTCCTTCAACTTTATTGTTATATTCAGTGCTGGGCCATGAGAGCTATAGTAAAAGAACAAAAAACCAGATTATAATAGTTTTCATTCTTTCTTGTTGCTGTAGGGCAGAAAATGATAATTCAGTTGTGGAGTTCCCCAGACTAAAAACACTAGGCACAACAATCAATTAAAACTGCCCATTTAATCAGGGTTTTCACACAGGAAGCTGTTAGTCATCATGTTACTCAGTTTTAGAGTTATGATTTTGATCTAGACCATCTGTCAGAATTCATATGAAGGAAATTCAAAGGTTTTGCCAGAAAGGTGACATGCAGATTTATTTAATGACAATTTTTTGTCATAAGTGCTAAGACATCTATGCTGTTTTTCTCATAATAACCCCAAAAGTAGGCAAGAGTGTATGGCAAAGTGAAAAAATATTGAAGTTAGACAAATTTGTGGATTTACCAGCAGGAAGGACAGAAACGTATTCTCTAAGAATTACAGGAGTAAGAGACCTTGTGGTTGGGAGTTTAACCTCCAAATTGACTTGAGTTTTTGAGACTGTCATGGTATTTTTTCTTTCTACCTCATTTACTATCTTCCGCGTGACTTTGAAACTCATGTCTTTATATCGATTTCTATATTCATAAGTGGTTTCTTAACTTAATGCACTGAAAGTTTTGAGCCTTACATTCTCTCAGTTCGTACTTCACAATTGTAAAGAGTATTCTACCTCTTGGTGGTCAAAAGTATTTCATAAACTGTCCTGATAGTTTCTGCATGATGATGAATACATTAGTGTTGTTTCATATTTATCCTGGTAAGAAAACAGGACTGTACCTTTTAGTTTGTCTAACTGGCTACATTGTCTTCTCCAGCAGCTGCATTAAAAAAACCAAGATGTTCCTTAGGATTCCAATTAAAGAGATTGAATTTATTGAGAAGTTCTGGAGAGAAATATAAATCTATTTTTTCACCAAAAAACAAGCCACTCTTTACTTCTTGAGACAAAAACCTGGTTGTGCTATCATAAAAAAATAAACAACAGTTAACAGTATAAACAACTTATTAAAACAACAAGAAAACAAGCACATAGAGATATGGTTGAAATCTGAATAGATAATTGACTTCACCTGTGTCCTGGGTATGAATTTAGTTGTTTGAGCCTTTGTATTTACTCTGCTGATCCCTGCCTAGTAAAATGGTCGACTACATTTACCTCCATGACAGAAAATAGATGAAGTCATAAACCAATGAAGTAAGCTCCAGTGACTTCTGAGGGCTTTTTTTTTATTATTTTTTAATATAAGCTATCCATAGAGAGTGCCAAGCAGGTATTATGAAATGAAGACACAATTTAGTAAGATATGCATAATAAAACTGTGAAATCGGACAAATGAAGAGAACCCAAAACAAGAATCCAAAAGAGTTTTTCCTCCATTAGTTTCTATCAAGCACTGAAAAGTCTCCATCCCTTCACAAATGCTTAGTTCACACTGAGATGAAAATTTTAGCATCAAGCCCACTTTTAATTTGCAGATTTGAACATACTTACTTAACCCATATGGGTAGCACTGCTGTTGCTAAGTACATTGATTTTCTGCCCAGCTAGAGCACTACAGAAAGTGAGAAGTTTGCAGACTTATCTGACTTGATTTTCAGTGTAATCAGTTCCGTGGCACAGGAGAGCTGCTACAAGCCACCACTGAACACAAAAGTCGCAGCTAAGAATTTAAAATGCATCTTTAAAAGGAGACATGTAATGGCCTCTGAACACAAGGGATTTTACAAGAATTGGATTTGTCTTCCCCTCTGGCACCAGTCAGATATTTTTTTATTATCTAAAGCCACAATTCAGTAAAGTTCCTAAATAGGTGTGCAAGTTGATCCAGATGAGTAACTCCACTTAACGAGCACCATCAGGTTATAAAAGGTTAATCCAATCCTTTGTATCAATTGCCTTTGGACCTTTGAAGACTTAGGTGTGTATGTGCTTGCTCTCTTACAGACAAGTGTCCCCACCAGGACTCAAATTCCTAGTACTTTTTACTCCTAGTGAGCGTGTTTTACAAATTTGTCTTAACACAGAGCAGAAACAAAACCCAAGGCAAGCAAAGAATGTTGTGAAACAGGCTCAACTGACATTAGTGGAAAAAGTCAAGTCTTCAAAGTCACCAGGAGAAGCAGTATATTTATTACATTTACCAATCTGTTAAATGAATCCTTTTGCCTCTGCAGCTAATATTATTTTTCCCACGCTGTGTAAAAGCCACAGGCATGCATGAAACAGTATCTTTTTCATGAATGAAACAGACCCCACCTGGAGTACTGTGTCCAGTTTTGGAGTCCTCAGCACAGGAAGGACATGGACCTGTTGGAACGGGTCC